>JAPQVY010000111.1:4847500-5007500 GCA_028535165.1 Quercus tomentella | reverse complement strand
TCTTTTGATGGCTCTGTCGGATATGGGTTTTTACAGTTAGAAGAACTTAATCTCTTCGGTGAAAACGTAATTGTATTAGATGTTTTGGAGTTTGATTACTTTCCCTCATTGAGGTATCTAACTCTAGAAAACACCAATACTGTTACCGTCCCTGAAAGCTTTATCAAGTTTACTATATTAAGGAAACTTTATATATTAAATTGCAAGCAGTTTGAGGAAATTCAAGGACTTCCACAATCTTTAAATCTTTTGATGGCTATAAATTGCCCATCATGGAATCCACAATCATCAAACGAAATATTGAGTCAGGTCTTTCTCTATCACTCTATTGCTCAGTTATAAGAAATAATTGTATTGCCTTTTCCTAAATACATAAAATTGATTTGCTAAACTGCAGGTTATTTGCTAAAAGAATTGCTAAATGGAAGCAAGTGGGAGAAAGTCAAGGCATTTTGCCCTCAACCGAATTTTCTTCTCATCGGCCTGACTACTCGCTGAAATCTTAGAACCTAACACGGAGAATTGTGAATTTATAGTACTAGGAAGTGAGATTCCAAATGGGTTTGACCACCATAGCAATGGAAATTCCATTTCATTCATGGTTGGTCGAAATTGGAGATTTCCATATCCTTTTGCTGTCTGTGTTGCCCTTGGCCCGACAAATGGATCATGTGATTATGTGGTTGACATTGACATCAATGGTTGTTTAGAAATTCGCTATGCTAGTGTTTTCTTAGAAAAAAGTGAATCTAGTCGTTTGTGGTTTTTTTTCTAGACCTCTTTGTGAATGGGAGAACGAGTTGAGCTACTTAAATCTATCTAAACAGAGTCATTTTAAGGTTACCTGTAGAATCAAGATGGAGAATTGTTATTATCACAGAGAGCTAATGGATTCTACGGCTATGATAAAAAAGTTGGGGGTCTATGTAGAGTGCATCTGTTCTCCTCCTAAATCTTCCCTGCCTTTACTACCTCTGTTCCCCAGTTCTTGCAATGAAAGAGATATTGGGCATGCAAATGCAGTGGAAACAACAAATACTACTGGGTTTGAATATGATTTGAAGGGATTTCAAGGTGATTTGAATATGTCATTATCGGTACCTGAATTTGCAAATGATGACTTTGATTTCAATTTGTGTCCACCATGGAAGAAAAAGAGGACATCTTGATCAAACTTTGAAGAATTATGCCTTTCTTCCTTCCATTGATTCCCATCTCCTCCAACTCCAAGTTAGTTCCCTTCACTTACAAGTATTTACAACTCCAAACCCAAAATTGTTTTTAATGTACAATGAGTGCTTTGTTTGTTTCTTGGACATATCACGTATATACCTAAAAAAGTTCTCTTACGGTGATCTAAATTTGGTTTGTTTGTGCTTGTGTTATTGAAGCTTTTGTTATGTTCTACATGCTTGGCTATTGTATAAGGCCACGGCCTTTGTAGTCATGTGGCACTTGTTTTCAATCAAAGCAATTTATCAAGTGGAAAGAGAGTTTTATATTGGAAGATAATTACCCTGTTGAGACGGTGTAGCTGGCTATGTCTTTTTAGTCAAGTAATAGTAATAGAGAATGTACTCTTTAACAGTGCATAATTTGATTATTCATTGAGCTAGTTGTGTGACATAATTAAATTCTATTGTTTGGAAGGCCTTTCATCAAAAACAATATTAAATATTGGAGGACTTCATCAAATGCATTGTCTTAATATATTATTTTTCTTTCCAGCCTATTTTAGGGTTTTTTACTTCTTTTTTTTTAGGTTCTGTTATGGTTTGTTTTGGCCTTAATTAGATTGGATTGGTCTTTAGTGATAATTCAAGAAATTAGTTGGGATTGCTTTTTTCTTCTTTTGGATGTAGAGATTGCTACAATTTTGAAATTGAAAGCATGATCATTGATGAAATCAAAGCGATTTTTAATACTTTGAATAAATATAATTCCTTAGATCTTGAAAGGTTTGAAATTTTGTCACATCAGTATATCTAACATTCTATTAACTTCCCCAATTGTCAACCTTATTTATAAGTAGTCTCTGTAATCTGTATCATTTAGTTATTTTCTTCCACCTAACTTAGAAAAGTCCTTTTTTAATAATATTGAATCATAGTTATTCACTTCTCCCACATCTTCAAGCCTTCTCCATTATTATATTAGGTTTCCTTGACAACAAGAGCACCACATAATGAAATACATATGGAATCAAAATAGAGGTTTTTATATCCATTGGATATTGGTATCAAAGAGAAAACATAAGCAATAGTTGTGCCAAGGTTGTTGAATACACAAAGCAAGTAACCTCCTAACTTCTAAAATATTGTTTTAGCCATTCACTTTCTAATCTCATGATTAATTATTTTAAAACCCAATCTTTTAAGGGTTTGAATTTTAAGTTTGACATTAATTTTGATTGAATTATAGTCAAAGCTGACAGTGTTCTTTAGTGCATGATTAGTCTATTGAGGAAATTGAGTTAGATGTGGTAATTTTGGTTTGATTGATTTTGATTTAGAATTGGCTTGAGAGAGAGAGAGAGAGAGTAGGTGAACTTTTTTATTTAAATTAGTCCAGATTCATTTCCTTTATATTTACAACCATTTGCCTTTCTCTTTCTAAGTTATATTTTCCAATGCTTGAAATTTGCATCTTTGTTTGATAATAAATTTTTTTCATTGAAATTTAAATATTCACTGCTTATGCATAAATTTGAAAATGTAAAATATTATTTGCTTAAGTTTGTTTCCATTTTTGCATTGAAATTTGGAACACAATCTGATAAGGGACAAATTTGCTTATGGTTATATGTGTGTTTGTGTGTTTTTTAAGTTTGTATTTTAAAAAAATTGATATGATTGGTGAATCTGAATATATGCTGCCGAAGGCAATAAGTTTTATTTAAAATGAGGTGTGATTTTGATTTGTATTAGTGTGCGTCTGTCAACCATAGCTTTGTTCACTCATTGTAAGATGAGTCATTGAAGTGGGATGATGTGAATTGAATATTGAACAAGCAATAATGTTAATGTAAATACTTTCTTTGTTTAAGCTGGTTCATCATTCAATTTTGTCGTGTTTGTTAAATTTCCTTTTATTCAATTGCCTTTTTATTAAAATATTTTCTTTATTTTCATAATTATAGTTGTTTGTTCAATGTTGTTCAGGATCATCTTCTGTAAGAGCTAAATCGATCCGCACTAAAATGTATAAATATTGTCTAAATGTGTTTGATTCTTCTTCATATGCAAAGTTTATGGTTCTTTGTTTTGATGTATTTCTTTCCTAATTGTTTAATTGCACATTTGTAAGTAGAATAGTGATTACATTTATCTGTAAGTTCATGGAAGTGAGATAAAGCATTGAAGTCTAAAAAATGGAATAGACATGCATGGTCATATCATATTTTATGTAATTGCATGTGTTGTGATATTGGATTTGAAACTTAGAAGTTGACATATACAATTTATCTTTGGCTATTGGTTGTTGCTATGATTTAGAATGAGCCTGTTCAAAAAAAAAAAAAAGATTTAGAATGAGTGAAAATATATACTAAGTTAACTTATTCATAAAAGTCACTGGTGATATGAAATTGAACTATTAAGTTTTATTTACAAGATATTTGAAGGTAAAAAAACATTATCATACAAAATTGGTAGAGAACTTATTAGCACTTTTGAGTCTGTATAGCTTGGTTATGGCCAAAGCTAATCGAATTTATGCCCAGGCTAAATAATTGACATTGGGAAAAAAAATAAGGAAAAAATGATGGTTTTTGTAATTGCAATCTTTTTTGGATAATGAGATTAACCCTTTGGAAGAGTTAGATAGATGAGAAAAAGTGGAGGCACCATTGGAGGACTCTGAAACACCAGAGAAGGAAATGTAGGCAAAGGGTTTTTTTGGGTGCTATCTATTGGTCTCCCTCAGCCAATACCAAAAAGCCCCAAAGTTAGCCCTTTTCTTTATTTCAATCAATTCGTTTTTCTTCCCTTTATATTTGCAATTCAGTTCCTTTCACTTTTTAAATGTTATTTCACATGGCACAATTGATTAAGCCCTATAATTAAAATTTAGGGTCTAAACTATTGCCTAGTTTAATTAAGAAATTTCTCAAGTTGAATATAATTGGGTATTTGAATTTAATTGAATATCCTGATATATTTCACCTAAGGTACTGTTGTAGGTAAGTTTTATCCTAAAATTTAGTGCTTTGTCTTCCTCTGGTTTTTTATTTTATTTTATTTTATTTTTAACTTTTATGTTATAATTCAGCAATGTTACAGCGTGAAGAGTTGTCGTTGTTGTTGTTGTTGTTTTTTTTTTTTTTTTTTTAAGAAGAAAGAAAAGCTTTTAATTGAAACCAATACAATAATACCCCAATTAAAACTTTTAAGTACTCCTAGTCGTTCTCTAGGGATCATTTCTAAAAATTCATCCTTGAAATTATTTGGGTTCAAAGAGCCATGGATTGCCTTAAATAAATTATATATATATATATATATATATATATATATATATATATATATATATATATATATATATATATATAAATAAAGGCCAATTCCCCATTAAGTATACCTTGGTATTCGATTTTTTATAGAAAATAAAAAAATGGGATTCCTCATCAGTAAAGGGGAAAAAAGTAGTACTAGCTTTTTTGGTGTTAAATTAAAATTACTCTAGCCATCTGTATTCTGTAAAGTGGTGATGGAAATAAGGTAAAGTAAAATGTGTATTTTTATGTTAAGGGGGGTTAAAAAACTTCAAAATGAAGTGAGTTTTTGCAAAAAATTAAAAATACGTTAGTTTTTTTTTTTTTCTGAAAATAAAAAATAAAAAATTTGTAACAAAACTATGGAATTATAAGGATGTTCCTTCCAACATGCATCATTGTTTGTACTGCATTGAGCGTAGTTAGATCAGGAAGAAAAGTGATTCCCAGTTTTTTTTTTCTTTTTCTTTTTTTTTTCTTTTTCTGGAAAACTTGAATTATTGTGCAGTTGCACCAAGGAAATTTCGTGGAAGATGGAATATACCTACTTTCATAATTTACTGTAATGTCTCTTTTTTCAATGCGTTTACTACTTTACTCCCTTTCCTACTCGTTTCCTCAATTTTTATCAATCTTCTTCTCGTACATCCCAAACCTGCCTCCTATTTAGCTTTTTGCTATAAAAAAAAATAAAAATTAAAAGGATATATTTGGATACCACTTATTTTATTAAAATTGAAAAATTATTGCTGAAAATACTGTAAATAAAGGTAAAAATTAATTGAAATACTACAGTGGAGATCATGAATAATGCAAAAAAGTGCAATGGGGCCATGAATAGTAGGAAAAAATAAGCTGAACAGTGAAATAATTTTAATTTTTAATCCTAAGCCAAACGCACGCAAAGTGTGCTAAAATATATTTATATAACAAGTGGAGATTTAAAAAGTAAAAAAAAAAAAAAAGAAGCTTATAAATTTGTCCCAAACAACAAATATTGATGTCACAGAAGTTACAAGAAAACAAACAAGTTGCTTCTAAATGAAAAAAGAAACTAAACACGTTTGAATAAAGATCTTGAATCCATGAGAGGTCTCTTGGATAGGGTTCTGGAATCCACCAAAGAAAAATGGACAAAGTTTATATTTTTTATAAATCCCAAAACTGAACTACCTTGGGGGTTACAATATGTTTAAATAGCAAAAAAAAAAAAAAAAAAAAAAAAAACTATGGTAGCTTGAAAAACACCTAGAAACCCTAATTTGGGTTAATCACATCTAATTTTTGCCAAAAGTAGGAAAAATGAAATAATTGCGGAAATTGAAAATATTATCTCTAAGAGACATCCCAATTTGCAAATACTAGTATTTTCCAGAGTATTACGTAGAAAGGATATCCTATGCAAATATTTTCTCAAAGGAATTTGCCTAAATTTAGGCAACGCTTGACCTTGAGTCTAAATCATAATGTTGTTTTCCTTTAACTTGTCAAATTCCATGCAATTCTGACATCGTCTCGATAGCTTCTACTAGCACCCTCATTGATCTTGCACTGTGACTTCCGACACCCCTCTACTCTAGGATGGCCTGTGCTGTTTGTTCTACATCAAATATAAAGTTGTCAATAGCCATAAATATTGTAAATTTTATTAACATATCTTGAGCTTTAAGTTAATGCCAACTAGACCCAAAACTTTTTAAAACTAATTAATTTGATGCTTAAATCTTACCAAGTCTCTAAATACTAATAAGTTAGTCAGTCATTTTTCACAACATTATTTAAGGACTAATTTGGCATTCTGCGTTTAGGGGCATTTGAGAAAAGACGAAAGAAAATACTAATAAGTTAGTCAGTCATTTTTCACAACATTATTTAAGGACTAATTTGGCATTCTGCGTTTAGGGGCATTTGAGAAATTATTTAAGGACTAATTTCTTTTTCTTTTTCTTTTTCTTTTTCTTTTTCTTTTTCTTTTTCTTTTTCTTTTTCTTTTTCTTTTTCTTTTTCTTTTTCTTTTTCTTTTTCTTTTGTATATATATATTTATGTAACTCTAATGTATACCCGCATCACTAGTTTAAGGGGGTGCATCACATGTTTTGCCAAATGATCTCTAGTTCGAGACTTGACCTTAAGATTTTAAAACCCTAGCAATCGCATCATATAAATATGTCTTTTTCTTTTCTCCCACCGCCTCCTTCCCCAAATTCTTCCCTTCCTCCAGAGCCGTCGCCCTCCCTATTTTTTTTTTTTTTCTCACTTCTGGGTCTTATACCAAAAGCCTCACACCCATTTGAAAATCTCTCCCCACAAAGTGATAGATATGCCCACTTTGGTCCTCAGCCGTCTGATCAACCCAATCAACGTCTCCCACCGATCCGTGGAGGAAGCAACGGCTTCGATTTCTCTGATAATGTTGCTAGTGGGCCACACAACGAGGTGAAGAAGAAAGATTGTTTGGTTAGTGGAAAATGAAACAACCTTTTATCATCAATTTCTTTCTTTTTTTCTTACTGTTGTTTGTTTTTATTTATATTTGTGTGTTTATGACAATGCGCTTTGGTTCAATGTGCCCTAAAGATTTCATGTGTATGAATTTTGCCTTATGTTAAATTTTAAGGAACAAGCATATATGTGTGGGTGGATCATGGGCGTGTTTTTGATTTTGCAGGAGTTATTTTTGCAAGGGAAAGATGAGAGAGGCGGAGTGGAAGAGAAGGGTAATGATACCAGGTAAGAAAAAAAAGTCCCAAAAAAATAAAAAAGAAGCTAATCCATGTTCTTGTCATCTTTCATGAGATCTTGTAGTAAAAAAAAGTGAAAAGAATGAGACCCATAAATAGCCCCAGGTTTTGCCTATAGCCGCAGGTTAAAAACGCGGCTTTAGGATTTGTATAAATAGTAAACTGAAAATATTTTCCACCCATCGCATATCAGCCTCCATCTCTCAAGCCCGATCTTAACCCTCACCCTCCATCTCCAATCTCAACCCTCACCCTCCATCTCTCTGATCTAAAGCTAGCCCTCACCCTCCACTTCCAAACCTTTCATCTCCAACCTCTTAAAATTTCAAATCTTTGGTTGTTTCGCAGAGAGAGAGAGAGAGGTAATTATGTTTTTATTTTTTGTTTTCAATTTTTGAATTTAGGGTTTTAAGTTCTGTGTTTAATTTGAATAGAAATTTAGGGCAAAGTTCTTTAGGTTCTGATTATTTTCCGTTTCTTTTTTTGTTTCGCGGTTATTATATTTGAATTCTAGGGTTTTGAAATAGTTTTATTTTGAAAGGTATAGGCTTTTGTTGATTCTTTGATCTGTTGTTGTTTATTTTCGAGCTACATCTCTCTCTGTCTCTGTCTCTCTCTATTTAAGCTTCTTTCCTTTTTTTAAAACAGGGTCTTGGTATTTCTGCTTGTTTGACTCGGTGGAAACTGGAAACGATCTCTTTTGCTCCGAAATTTCAAACTTTGGAAGCTCATTTCATCTTTCAAGATTGAAGGGTCTTTCTTGGATTCTTTGTTGATCAAAGGCATTGACTTCGTTGGTAAGGTTTTTGCTTTCTTTGCTTAGCAAATTTATGTCTTTTTGGAGTTTCTAATGGAGTTGTATTTGATTTTGCTATCTGGGTTTTGTTTTTGGATGTGAAATAAGAAATGGGTTGGTCTTATTTTTCTACATAATTCAAGTTATCATGTGGGTTTTTTGTTTTTGTTTTCTTTTTTCTTTCTGAATTCGTCTTGGTGCTTTGTAATTGTATTATGATTGACCTTATTAGTAAAAGTTTTGTATCTTTTACTACTCAGAAATACTTAGGTACTTTATATTTATTTATTTTCCATTTTCCTTGATTTCTTTGTCTAAGATCATACCTTCTAATTGTAATTTAACCATTTGGTTTGGGTTTAAAATTTTATAAAACCTTTGGTCACGAAGCTTAGAAACAATGAATTTAACCTTTGGTTTTGTTTTTTAAGCTTCAACTATTATCCATTCCTCAATCAATCACGTAGGGAAAAAAATAAATTAAAAATCAGAATATTATTATACTTCATTGAAAATCAATCTGGGCCTGCACAGGGATGAGAAGTTGTTACTATTGTGGTTTGGGTTTGGCAATTGGCAGTAGCTCATTGTTATGTTTTATTTTAATGTTGATTTTGAAGATGCATAGAAGATGTTTGTGAAAATATGTGTTAGAAAAATTGAAATGATGTTAAGCTTTTTCTATCTGTGCATGTTGTGCAGTCCCTTTCCCAGATGTTTATTTACTGTTTTTGACTAATATTTTCTTGGATTGATAGTGGTGGGTGATGAAGAGAGCTTGATTATGTATTTCTATGGGTTTTTGATTCCAAGCTACTTATAATAGCATCTTGGAGGGGATTTTTCGTGAAATAATAAAACCAAACCATAATGGGTGGGGTAAGAACTTGTTTTTCTCTCTTATTACTAATTTATATATATATATATATATATATATATATATATATAGTTTTAAGTGATAAGAAATGGACATTTGTTTTGGTCAGTAGTACAATAGTATACATATTCGAAGGAAGTCTTATTTCACAACCATCCAAAACCAAAAAGCTTGAATTTTTATGGGTGAGCATGTGAAGTGTAAAGGTCAAAAGGTGTGGAACCTACTGACAGTCTGACACCAAATATTTTAAACTAATCTTTTGGAAAGTCTTTTAGAGTGACATAAATCTATCAAAGAAAGGTGACCTGTTGTCAACATAGAGGGATTAACATATTAGAGAGGCATGGAAGTTTGTATAGAGGAGAGGCATAAAGTGTTACTGCTTTGCTTGCTTAATGTCTAAGCTTTGAAGAATGTTTTTTGGGGGGGGGGGTCTATCTTAATTTTACTTTTGCCTTTTTCTTTTTCACTATTGTTGATATTAATTTCTCTGTGTACTTGAGTGGGTTTATGAGTATAGAATGAATCCAATCACAAATTAACACACAAGCATATTGTGATTTTGGGTATGTTTGAAAATAGAAAAAAATAAAATAAATACTTACACCATAAGCCTCTCTCTCTTACAGATTAAGCAAGCCATTTTAATATGGGGTCTGTCTTAATTTTACTTTTACCTTTTTCTTTTTCACTATTGTTGATATTAATTTCACTGTGTACTTGAGTGGGTTTATGAGTATAGAATGAATCCAATCACAAATTAACACACAAGCATATTGTGATTTTGGGTATGTTTGAAAATAGAAAAAAAAAAAATAAAATAAATACTTACACCATAAGCCTTTCTCTCTTACAGATTAAGCAAGCCATTTTAATATGGGGTCCTTTTCTTTGGCTTGGTTATGTGTTATTAGAATTAGCTCACTTATGGATCTAAGTTTAAAGAAAGGAGTCAATATTCCCCATATCTGATACTTTATGTTTTGTTTGTAAGGGTGCACTCAGTTACATCTTGAAATTTATATTATTGCCCCCATTATCTGAAATAAGCGTGGTTGTTTGTTAGCCATGGTTAACTACCCATGTCCATGTGACCCTAGATTTTCTGTTTGTTTGTGTTTTTTTTTTTTTTTTTAAATTTTTTTTAAGGTATGGTAATTGCTTTGACTAGCAGCTTCTATATTATGAGAGAAAAAAGTTATATGTTTAAAATTGCTGAGTCAGTTTATAATAAATAAATAAAAATTTAAACAGACTTAGCAAGTTTAAAAAGTTATATTTTACAATTTTTATTTCACATCACAAATAAGTATGCCTCTCTTTATGGGATCCCTTTTTTTATTTGATGGTTCTTTTTGGTGATATAATGGAGGTAAATCTCTTTCTAGTTTCCACTCATAAAACTTTTCAAGCTCTGTGAAAAACGAAATTGATTTGAAATCTCTTTTACAAATTGAACTTTTAACAGTATGAAACCTTAATATATAACTTTATAACTATTACTATTGTCCTTCATTGTGATAGTAAATGCCTTTAGTGTTCCAAAGCACATTTCCTAATATAAAATGCAGGGTAATTAATGTGTCTAGAAGTAAATTACAAATGAACTAGTACTCCATTTTTTTAAAAATCAATGGCTTGTATTTCTCAAGATCGAAGTCTACTTTCTGATGAATAGGAAAACTATTTGGTACTAGGATTAGGTAGCCCCATTTTTCTATTACTTATATAGAACAATTTAGACAATGTCATGGGGCATGTAGCTTGACTCTTGGATTAGTGTGTTAGCAAGTAGGAAGACTACAATACTTGGTGACTTGGTGTTGTTAGTAACCACAAAACTATGTATGTAACTATGTTTCCTACTTGTTTACTTCTTAGTTCTCTAATATATATGTGGGTAAATTACGTTTTAATCCCTTTACTTTAGGAGTGGTTACTAAATTAAACCCTAAGTTTAAGATCATTTTAAATTACTCTTCAAAAAAAAGATCATTTTAAATTAAATATATTCTGTATAATTTCGTTAGTTTTAAATTGAACAATTAACTTTTAAAAAAATCGTATAACCCAATCAGACATGAAATGTCCAAAGTTTAAATTGATATGATTTTAATATTATTGAGTTTAATTTGAAACAAATAAAATTATAAGATTTAGTTTATAACTTTCTAAAATTTAGGGTTTTAATTCAAAACTTCAAAACCAATAGTATGTAACTTGAAATAGCCCTTAATTACAATATAAGGTTTGAAATATTCTTTTTTTTTTCTTTCCTTACATTTTTCTGCGTAATCTTAAGCTTAAAGTTAGCTATGGAGAGGTTTCTAATACCCTTTATGTAGATATCGTGTAGCAAAAACTTTCTCACCAAAACAGATTAAAAAAGAAAAGTTCCAAAAACTTGAACAACATATAATTCTGTACATGAATGTCAGTGGCATATTTTAACTATGAAATCCACCATAAATCCTTCGAAATGTGGAACATATGATTTTTTGCTACGATCTCAAATCACAGTCAGAAAATATTATAGTGTATCAGTGTATGATTGATCATAGTGATACCAGAGATATTCACCATATGATCTTGGAGAATTATGTTATTGTTTCTTTGACCTTTCCTTTGTGAATTGAATAACTTTTCTGTGAAACATTTCCTAGAAACAAATAACAACTAATATTCTAAAATAATCTTTGTAAACACATGGCTCATAATCTTAGACCTGAAAATTTCAGCAGAAAAGACAAAAACTTATATACTTACAATGAGAGGAAAGGAACCAATACAAATTCAGCCCTGCTCAAATGAACTGGGCATTTACCTCTACTACAGTCCAATCAATGTGTCTACAATATATGGGATAATTAACTTCTTTTCCCTTAATTTAAAGTCAAATTTCTCGCCTTTGACTTTTCCCATCATATTAAACAACTTTTGCGTCTTTCTCCAAAGCAAGATGCAATTTTTATAAATCATCTATGAACACCCTTACCATGGCTTGCATGCAGATAATGGTCCATGTAACTACTAATTTATCTTTTTTTAAGTGTGGAAATTTAACTACTTAAAAGTTCCATTGTATTGATTGAACAAGTTTAATGCAAGTATGTTTCTCATACTTTCTCTTTTAAGATTTGTACTTTCTTTATTATTTGATCTTGATTTTTTAAACCCTCTTAACTAAAGCAATTCTAACTAATCTCACTTGAAAGAACTTCAACCAAAAAAAAAAAAAAAAGTTAACACAGCAGGACTTATATATTTGTTGCACCCATCCCTATCCCAGAACAAAAGCCACCATATTTATTTATGGATAAAGATTATTAAACATAATTTTTGAACTGAAATCATGAATTGAATAGATGATTTCTATTTGAAAATCATGTCTTTAGATATAGTATAGAGGTGGTCCAATGAATTATTTGTCTTGGTTTGACCTGAAAAGGCTATTTTCTTTTATTCGTTTTGGTTCTGTTTTTTCTGGTGTTTATATGTGGTCTAATAGGGTTACTGGATTTATATTTGTTTTTTATTTATATATTTTTCCTGTTTGGACTAGGCAGATTGAATGAAACTATGTGAAGGTGTAATTGCTTAGTAGCTTTAGAGTGTTTCTGTTTCTGTCTTTCTTGGGGTATTTGTGTTGTTCATTTGGTTTTGTATTTTGGAGTTAAAATTGTTTTCGGTAATTTTTTTATCAGCGTGGAAAGCAGAGAGTATTTTTGGTCTCTTCAATTTCTTTACGCTTCTTAAATGAGCATTCCTAGCAAAGAGTTTCTAATCGTTTCACTCTGTGTTTATCAAGTATAGACTTAGGTTTTTTTTTAACTCTCTCTTGGATTCAGTTGTAGATTTCATTTGTCATTGATTGATTTCAATGCCAAATCTGTGTAATAAAAAAATTAAAGGATTTTTCTTTTTCTGGGTTTGTAGGTGGGAAGGCAAATCCTTGGAAGCAATCCAAGTCTCTCCTTTGCTTTTGTGTTGTTCCTTCCCTGCAACAACAAATGTGAAGTATTTTTTTTTTTTTTTTTTTACAATGTTTACACCTTTTTACTTCTATACCCATCACAGTTGTTTAGATTCCGTCTTCCTAATTGATTTCTGATATCTGATTTCCTTTCTCTTTTGTCTTTTTCACCAGTCGCAGTATACCATATTTCTGTGCCAGACATTGGGCCTTTAATAATAAAAAAAGATTGCATCAAGGTTAGAGGTACCTAATTTCCCATTTATTTTTTCAATTTCTTGGGTTTTGTTTTGTCATCATTGTTTTTTGTTAGATTTTTTTTTCCCTGTTTGGCAGATTTTTGTTAGATTTAGTTTTTCTTCCCGTTTGCGCCTCAAATTTGAATTCATTTAACTATAGCATAAAAAACTTTTAAGAATTACACATTAAGTTCTGGAGCTCTCCTACAATAAAATTTCTGGAGCTGTACCAACTGGACTTGCTAATATTCCTAAATTGATCTACTTGTGAGTTCGCTTTCAAAACTTTTATTGCTATATTTGATCGGTTATCGTTAAGGGGTTGACTTTCATAGAGATGGGAGTATGAAAGACCTATTGGGAAATGGTTAGGTTTTTCAAGAGATTAGATTGGATTAATTAGTGTTTTTCTGACTTGATTAACTTGACCCTGGACCTATGTATAAGGTTATATATTATTCTTATAAATGAAAAAAATAGATGAATCTTTTTATCTTTAAATATGATTTTGCATTTGTTATTGCTGCCTTGCTGGTGATGCATCATTGTAGCCGGAATTAACCTTTTGACATAATGTTCTTATGATATATATAAATGCTGTTTTACGTTTTGTAATATTTAGTTTGTTGTTATTTTTGCTTGCTTGCTATTGGCAACCAAGGCAATGTATTATCAGACAAGAATGATAATAATTAAATTTAATGGGAATGTCTGCCACACTTCAGTCTGTTCAGAATTATCCACACTAATCTTCCTAACTTTGTGTCTTGGTTGCTGCCTTCATTAGGATATGAAACCTTCACTTCAGTACCATTACATGCATTGTTTAGATGATTCATTAATCCATTATATGTCTTTAATGCCCAATTCTTGAAGTTCTTAGAGTATGACTTAAGATTTTAATCTTTTGCCTTTGTAAATGTGGAAAATTGAGATGCATTTTGAAGACTTTCCATGGCTTGTTTTAGCTACGCAGAACTTGCATTTCTGTCTTGGCATGCATCTTTTAGTTGGCAATTAATGGAATGCATTTTCTTTCTTCATTTAAAATTTTTTGGATACATGCATCGTTGGATTATGTTTTCATTGTTGATGTCTATGGACAGGAAATTGTCTTGGTATATACTCTAAAGGATTCCTTGATTCAATCTCAGGTACTTGGATCACAACCAGTTGACAGGGAGAATTGACTCTTGACTTCTATAAACACCCTTTCTTCAAAGAATTGTGAGTATTCTTTACCACTCAGATCTAGAAAAGTCGTCAATTCCTGAGCTTGAGCATTGAATTGGGTATTCTATTGTTAATTAATTGTTTTTAACAGGTATATTGAATTGGGTATAATTCTAATAATGAAAAACTAATGAATTTCTTACAAAGCATGAAAAGTACCTTTGCTTTTCCTTAGTCCAAGGTAACCTTAGAATTAAAACAAAATTGCTTACATCTTAGCTGACATCTTACAAAGTTCTAGATAGGTATTTTCATGGAGTGGTTATGAAGTTGCTCCATGAAATAATTACCCCAAGATTAGGTAAATATCACGATTGAGTTGAGATTAAGTAGCACTCAACAAAATTTTATTATTCAAGGTAAGGGGTATGCTATGAAAATTAATAGTCTATGTTTTTAGTATAGTATATGTATTTATGTTTTGTCAATGCATTTTCGAAACTCAGAATTGATACTCTTTTACAGAAGAATATTATGCTCAATATTGTAATATCTCAGTTGGTGCATTACTGCATTGTATTGTATTTATCTATGCAAATCATCTACTTACTTCCAACTCTATCTTTCCCTCTTTTAACTATTTTTTATCTTATTAATTTTCTTAACTTTTTGTTACACTTTCTCAAACATTTCATCCTCCATTTAAAACCTTTTTGACTCTATGCGTGTGTTTAAGTGAATTGTGAATTTTCTATAGAACTAACTTTGTTTGGTTGCTGGGAAAATTGAGTAGAAAAGGAGGGGAAAATAGAATTCATGACTGAGAACAACTTGGTGTTATCTACATCCCTCTTACACCCTATATCCTCAACTTTAGTAATCTCCGTAACCACTGAATTATCCATTGCCAGAGGTGCCACCTCTAATGGTTTGCCTAAGTGTTCCCAATCCAACAGCCTCTCATCAGAGTCCCAAGCCTCACCCTCTGACCCAAAATCAGAGACAACTGAGCTCCCAACACCATCACACTCAAGAGCCCAACTAATAATTTGTCCCTCGTTAAAAAGAGAAGCCAAACCTGAATTAACTACGCCCTTCGAAGCAGTCTGATCTGACACGGATTCAGAAGAATGGTATGCGGAAAGCATAATAACTAATTTCCTCCCGTCCCGAAGTTCAAGCATCCAATCCTTAGAATTACCCCATGTTTTGCTCAAATCACCAACAAAATCACTGATTGTAGGACCAAAATCGTGTAGTGAAGTCTCGCTACTCCCCTCTTCTGACCCCATTCCTACCGCGTCACTCGTCGGAATGCTAATACCCACCTTTCGTGAAGATTGACAAAGAAAGAAGGCCCTACAGAGATATTAGAACATTCCCCAGTCTCACAGGTATTTGGGCTTAAAAAACTTGGGCCTAAACTAGACATTGGCTCTTGGGCTGCCAACTCGTTAGAGCCCAAACCCAACAAACCGTTGCCCAGTTCCTTACAAGCCCGTGTTACCCATTTAAAGCTTTTTACTCCCCCTTTATTGCTATCCCAGGATACCCGTCTCCATCCTTTCACATCAACCTGCACAATTAAACCACTCTCTATCCAGCTAGATCTCCTTAAATCACTTCTCTTCCCATTGTCATTTGATTTTGAATTCAAACTGAAACTTACTGGGACACGTTTCCTCTTTTCTGTTGGAAGTTGCTCACCTAATTTAGTATCCACCTTATTGCAATGCTCCCTCGTATCCCCTCCTCCCACCACCATCTTAACAGGCTTGCCCACCGGAATCTCCCCCACCTTAGCACCTGTAAATTTCGGATTCATTGCCAGCAACCCCCTTGCCTAATTCTGCCTCTCCACAAACTCTCCCTGAGTCAAAATTTTATCCTTATCCTTGGTTGTAATAACCTTTGAGTTTAGACACTAAACGGAACTAACCAAAGGAGTTTGTTCCCTGCTGCAAAGTATACGTGGTATCTCCTTCCCTAAGCGTAAAAAACTGTTTAGGATTGATTCCGACCACTGTGTGTTCAATATTCTTCATCAACCATAACGTTGCATTCTTGTACATGAATACTGACTTCATGAAGTGTTTGCCTCGTTCAAAGATACGTAAGGAGAAAAAACTTCCTCCTTCCTCAACAACCAATTGAAAAAGTTTAAGGGTCCGTTTGGATACAGCTGAAAACTGAAAACTGAAAACTGAAACTGAAAACTGAAAAACACTGTAGCGAAATAATTTTTAAATGTGTGAATAGTATCGTGGGACCCATTTTTAATGAAAAAGTTGCTGAAAAGTGAAATTTGTGGGTCCGTGAACAGTACACGATGTGCTGTGATTGGTCCAAAAAAATTTGAAAAGTCAAAGTTTGCGGCTACTGTTCATTGAACAGTGCATGAACAGTAGCCGCAACACCCAAAACGCTCCAAAACGCGTGAAAAAAAAAAAAAAAAAAAAAAAAAACCAAGCAAAACGCAAACGCAGAAGTTTTCATCCCAATCCAAACGCATTCTAAATTCAATGAAAAAACTACGAATTCCACCCATAACTATGAATTTCACCCCTAAAAGGTTAGACTATAAAAGGAACTGTTCCAAAGTTATTATATGAAGACCAAAAGAAAATAAACTATGGTGGGTTGTTGTTTGGGAGCAAGCGGGTGGCTTGCATGGAGAGAAAAGGTGAAGTATTTTCTATTAGGAGTGTTGTTTGTTTTGTGACTTACATTTTTGAAACTCAATGTGCAATGGTGAAATTGTAGTGTAGGTGCACCTCATAACATTTTAGACACTTGGGATGTATTATTTTGTGTATAACGTTCTAGACATTTAGGATGTAATAATTGATATGGTGTAATTAAATATATTTAGTTTCTTGGTTTAATTTGGTATCGTATTTGCTATTGGAAAATATGAATTGTGGTTCATTAAAATAGGTATTGGAAAATATGCATTGTAGGTACATTACAGGTGCTAAAAAAATTAAATTAAAAAAAAAAATTAGACTTATACCAGCGCTTTAGAGAGCGTTAGAATAGATACAGCCTATGCTAGTTCTTTCAAAAGCGTTGGTATAGGCCTTTTAAATTATATTGATTCAAAGCCTATACCAGTGCTTTCAAAAGCACTGGTATAGGGCGTATGCCTTTCTTGGCGCTTTTGAAAAGCGCTGGAACTGGTCCGGCGACCCTATACCGACATTCAAAGCGCGGTGGTTTGAAGTGTTGGGAAAAAAACGTCAGGATAGGAATTTTGATCGTATCCCAGCGCTTTCTAGGGCTATCCCAGTGGTTTTGAAAACACTGAGATAGCCCTTTTTGTAGTGGATGCATAACTTGCTACAACAAATGGGAGAGGAAATTGTTCAACGAGAATCACGACAAGTACTTGGAAAACATACTAGGCTACGGGATTATGCAGATGCTTGTACTGTACTAACTGGAGATACGGTACCGACATTCAAAGTGCGGCAGTTTAAAGCGCTGGGATAGGAATTTTGACCCTATCCTAGCACTTTCTGGGGCTATCCCAGCAGTTTTGAAGACATTGGGATAGCCCCTTTTTTCGTAGTGGATGCATAACTTTCTACAACAAATTGGAGAGGAAATTGTTCAACGAGAATCACAAGCACTTGGAAAACGTACCAGACTACGAGATTATGCAGATGCTTGTACTGTACTAACTGGAAATACGGTGTAAGTCATTTTTCTTCACTTCTTCCCTTCTTTTGATCAAGTTAGAAGAAATGAATTAATTTCTTTAATTTTTATTAATGTTGAAGCAATACAAGCTTATCAACGTATTTTTTTTGCTTAAATTTTTATATTTTTGAAAAATTTTATTGCGTAGTGTTGTTCACTTAATGCTCTATCCAACTAGGGAACAAATAAAATTCAAGGCTTAATGTTGTCCCAGCCTAAACTTGTAACATTGAAACTTCATGCTCAAGCTTTCAAAAAGATGCAAACTATCAAGTTTCTTATAGTTAAAAATGTGCATATTCATGGATTTCTGGAATATCTCCCGAACAGTATAGTGTTGCTGGATTGGGCTAATTGTTTGTTTCCTTGCCATCCGATTTTTGTCCTCAACAGCTTGTCTGCCTTAACATGCCACATTGTAACATTAGAATACATAAGTTATTCAAGCCGGTATGATTATTAGTTTTCTTATTTATTTCTAAAGTTTATTTTGAAGCTTGTTGAAAATAAATGTTATTCCCTTCCACAGGTTTTGCCTTTTGAAAATTTGAAAGGAATCAATCTTAGGGGTTGTGAATATATTCAGAAATTACCTAAGTTGTGGGCTCTAAATTTAGAGATATTAGACCTTTCTCATTGTAAAAATGTAGTTGAGATGCGTGAGCTTGTTGGATTTGCTGATAAGCTTAAAACTTGGAATCTTTTCGGTTGCAAAAATCTTCAGGCTCTTCCTAGAAGACTTAAGTTCAAATGTCTTGAATGCTTTAGTCTCGAGTGCTGTGAATCTATTCAAGAATTACCTGAGTTGTGTGCCTCAAATTTAAAGACATTAAACCTTTCTTCTTGTGAGAATTTAGTTGAAGTTCATGAGTCTATTGGACTTCTTGATAAACTTGAATATTGGCATCTCAGAGATTGTGGAAAACTTCAAACTCTTCCAAGAAGACTTCCGTTGAAATCTCTTAAAAGTTTTGCTCTTAGTGGCTCCACAAGCCTTGAGAACTTCCCTGATATTGATTCAGAAATGAAATGCTTACATGGTCTATTTATGAAAGGGAGTGGTAGTAGAGAATCGCTTTCCTGAGGATGCACAAGCCTTGAGAGGAACTTTCTAAATAGCATCTATAAATTCCAAAATATCAATGTTTTAAGTTTTTCTACTAACCTACCAAGACCAAGCTGCAATTCTTTTGATGGCTGTGTTGAATATTCGTTTCTACATTTAATAGAGCTTATTCTCTTCGATGAAAATGTAATTGAATTAGATTTTCTGGAGTTCGATTACTTTCCCGCATTAACAAAGCTACGTCTACAAAACACCAGTACTATTACCATCCCCGAAAGCTTTATCAAATTTACTACATTAAGTGAACTTGATATATTCTATTGCAAGCACTTTGAGGAAATTCAAGGACTTCCACAATCATTAATTCATTTGAAGGTTAGAAAGTGCCCATTGTGGAATCCAAAATCATCAAACAAAATATTGAGTCAGGTCTTTCTCTATCACTCTCTAGCTCTTAGTAATAAAGAAATAATTGTATTGCCTTTCCCTAAATACCTATCTCGATATGCCAAACTACAAGTTATTGCTAAAAAAATTGCTAAATGGAAGCAAGTGGGAGAAAGTCAAGGTGTTTTTGCAGATAGAGTACATGAAGGAGAGAGAAATCCACGGCCCTTTGACCAATTTTCGCATCCGCTTTACCGCTTGATTAGTTACTTTCAAGCACTAGGGTGTGAGATTCCAGATGAGTTCAACCACCAAAACGATGGAAATTCCATTTCATTCCTGGTTTGTAATTCCAAATGCATTCCTCTTGCTGTTTGTGTTGCCTTTGGACCAACAAATGAATATTATAAATTTGTGGTCAATGGTTGTTTAGAAATTCAGCATCGTGGGGTTTACCTCGAAGGAAGTGAATCTTGTCGTTTGTGGTTTATTTCTAATCCTATGTATGAATGGGAGAAGAAGTTGAGGGACTCAAATCTATCTAAACAGAGTCATTTTGAGGTTATCTGTAGAATCAAGATGTACTATGAGTACTTATCAGAAAAAGGGATGGACTATGTTTTTTCTTAAGAAGAGACAATGAATCCTACCGCTATACCAAAAATGTTAGGGGTCTATGTAGAATGTATCTGTTGTCCTCATAAATCTTCCATCCTTGATCCCTACCTTTACTACCTCTATTCCCCACGTCTTGCAATAAAGGAAATTCAATGCATGCAATTGCAATGGAAACAACAAATACAACTGGACTCGAATATAATTTGAAGGGATTTCATGGTGCTTTGAATATGTCATTATAGGTCCCTATTGACCCCGAGGTCCACCCTTTAATACCACTTCATTATTGATCCCTACAAATCAAAGTCATCATTCACAAATTCATGGGTCACTAAAGACGAACCCAAATCAAACCTACCACTAACAGTTGAGCCAACCAAATCTATCTGGCCAAATACAAAATTAGACCCATTAGATGTATCAAGTACCTAAGGAGGCTCTCGTTCACTTGCATCTGAGTCATTTAGTTACAGGCTCAAATCATACCAATCATCTGCCTTTACTACCTCAAGGTCAATAGTGACCGATAATGACATATTCAAATCATATTCAAACCCAATTGTATTTGTTGTTTCCATTGCAATTGCATGCATTGAATCTCCTTCATTGCAAGACCTGGGAAACAGAGGTAGTAAAGGCAGGGAATCAGGGATGGAAGATTTATGAGGACAACAAATGCATTCTACTTGGACCCCCAACTTTTTTGGGATAGCGGTAGGATTCATTGTCTCTTTGTAAGAAAAAACATAGTCCATCCCTTTTTCTGATAAGTACTCATAGTACATCTTGATTCTACAGATAACCTCAAAATGACTTTGTTTAGATAGATTTGAGTCCCTCAACTTCTTCTCCCATTTATACATAGGATTAGAAATAAACCACAAACGACAAGATTCACTTCCTTCGAGGTAAACCCCACGATGCTGAATTTTTAAACAACCATTGACCACAAATTTATAATATTCATTTGTCGATCCAAAGGCAACACAAACAGCAAGAGGAATGCATTTGGAATTACGAACCAGGAATGAAATGGAATTTCCATCGTTTTGGTGGTTGAACTCATCTGGAATCTCACACCTCAGTGCTTGAAAGTAACCAATCAAGCGGCAAAGCGGATGCGAAAATTGGTCAAACGGCCGTGGATTTCTCTCTCCTTCATGTACTTTATCTGCTAAAACGCCTTGACTTTCTCCCACTTGCTTCCATTTAGCAATTTTTTTAGCAATAACCTGCAGTTTGGCATATCGAGATAGGTATTTGGGGAAAGGCAATACAATTATTTCTTTATAACTAAGAGCTAGAGAGTGATAGAGAGAGACCTGACTCAATATTTTGTTTGATGATTTTGGATTCCACGATGGGCACTTTCTAACCTTCAAATGAATTAAAGATTGTGGAAGTCCTTGAATTTCCTCAAAGTGCTTGCAATAGAATATATCAAGTTCACTTAATGTAGTAAATTTGATAAAGCTTTTGGGGATGGTAATAGTACTAGTGTTTTGTAGACGTAACTTTGTTAATGCGGGAAAGTAATCGAACTCCAGAAAATCTAATTCAGTTACATTTTCATCGAAGAGAATAAGCTCTATTAAATGTAGAAACGAATATTCAACATAACCATCAAAAGAATTGCAGCTTGGTCTTGGTAGGTTAGTAGAAAAACTTAAAAAATTGATATTTTGGAATTTATAGATGCTATCTAGAAAGTTCCTCTCAAGGCTTGTGCATCCTCAGGAAAGCGATTCTCTAATACCACTCCCTTTCATAAATAGACCCTATAAGCATTTCATTTCTGAATCAATATCAGGAAAGTTCTCAAGGCTTGTGCAGCCATTAAGAGCAAATCTTTTAAGAGATTTCAACGGAAGTCTTCTTGAAAGAGTTTGAAGTTTTCCACAATCTCTGAGATGCCAATATTCAAGTTTATCAAGAAGTCCAATAGACTCATGAACTTCAACTAAATTCTCACAAGAAGAAAGGTTTAATGTCTTTAAATTTGGGGCACACAACTCAGGTAATTCTTGAATAGATTCACAGCACTCAAGATCAAAGCGTTCAAGACATTTGAACTTAAGTCTTCTAGAAAGAGCTTGAAGTTTTTTGCAACCGAAAAGATTCCAAGTTTTAAGCTTATCAGCAAATCCAACAAGCTCACGAATCTCAACTAAATTTTTACAATGAGAAAGGTCTAATATCTCTAAATTTAGAGCCCACAACTTAGGTAATTTCTGAATATATTCACAACCCCTAAGATTGATTCCTTTCAAATTTTCAAAAGGCAAAACCTGTGGAAGGGAATAACATTTATTTTCAACAAGCTTCAAAATAAACTTTAGAAATAAATAAGAAAACTAATGATCATACCGGCTTGAATAACTTGTGTATTCTAATGTTACAATGTGGCATGTTAAGGCAGACAAGCTGTTGAGGACAAAAATCGGATGGCAAGGAAACAAACAATTAGCCCAATCCAACAACACTATACTGTTGGGGAGATATTCCAAACATCCATGAATATGCACATTTTTAACTATAAGAAACTTGATAGTTTGCATCTTTTTGAAAGCTTGAGCATGAAGTTTCAATGTTACAGGTTTAGGCGGGTACAACATTAAGCCTCGAATTTTATTTGTTCCTTGGTTGGACAAAGCATTAAGTGAACAACACTACGCAATAAAATTTTCTAGAAATATAAAAATTTAAACAAAAAATTACGTTGATAAGCTTGTATTGCTTCAACATTAATAAAAATTAAAGAAATTAATTTATTTCTTCTAACTTGATCAAAAGAAGTGAAGAAAAATGACTTATGCCGTATTTCCAGTTAGTACAGTACAAGCATCTGCATAATCTCGTAGCCTAGTGCGTTTTCCAAGTGCTTGTCGTGATTCTCGTTGAACAATTTCCTCTCTCATTTGTTATAGCAAGTTATGCTTCTACTACGAAAAAAAGAGGCTATCTCAACGTTTTCAAAACCGCTGGGATAGCCCCAGAAAGCGTTGGGATAGGGTCAAAATTCCTATCCCGCCGTTTTTTTTTTTTTTTTTTTTTTTTTTTGGGCGCTTTAAGCCGTCGCGCTTTGAATGTCGGTACCATATTTCAAGTTAGTACAGTACAAGCATCTGCATAATCTTGTAGCCTAGTATGTTTTCCAAGTGCTTGTCGTGATTCTGGTTGAACAATTTCCTCTCTCATTTGTTATAGCAAGTTATGCATCCATTACAAAAAAACGGTCTATCCCAGCGCTTTCAAAACTGCTGGGATAACCCCAAAAAACGTTGGGTTAAGGTCAAAATCCCTATCCCGACATTTTTTTCCTGGCGCTTCAAACTGCCGCGCTTTGAATGTCGGTATAGGGTCGTCGGATCTGTACCGGTGCTTTTCAAAAGCCTCGAGAAAAGCATACGGCCTATACCAGTGCTTTCAAAAGCGCTAGCATCGGCAACACCTATTCCAGCGTTCTAAAAAGCGCTGGTATAGGTCTTTTTTTTTTTAAAAAAAAATTTTAATTTTTTTAGCACCTGTAATGTACCTACAATACATATTTTCCAATACCTATTTTATAGTCATTGTAATGAACCACAATTCATATTTTCCAATAGCAAATACAATACCATTAAACTAAGAAACTAAATATATTTAATTACACCATATCAATAATTACATCCCAAATGTCTAGAACGTTATACACAGAATAATATATCCCAAGTGTCTAGAATGTTATGAGGTGCACCTACACTACGATTTCACCATTGCACATTGAGTTTCAAAAATGTAAATCACAAAACAAACAACACTCCTAATAGAAAGTACTCCACCTTTTCTCTCCTTGCAAGCCACTCGCTTGCTCCTAAACAACAACCCACCAAAGCATACTATATGTATTTATTTTCTTTTGGTCTTCATATAATAACTTTGGAACAGTTCCTTTTATAGTCTAACCTTTTAGGGGCGGAATTCGTAGTTTTTTTTTTGATAAGTAATAAGATATATTGATAAAAAAGGAACACCCTAGTGCACAGGGAGTGAATAAGGGAAAAGAAATCAAATACAAAAATTGCAAGAGTCTAGGAAATCAATAAAAGAAGGGAATGATTGATTTTGCAAAGCAAACAACCAATCCCTTAAAGTTCTAAAAAAGAGAAGCTTGAGGTCTGGAATAGATCTCTCAATATTTTCAAAACATCTACTATTTCTCTCCCTCCAAAGACACCACAATAAGCAATGAGGAATGATGGACCAAATATAATCATTTCGATGACGACTAAAGTTGCCTTGCCAACATTGTAACAACCCCAAAATAGTGTGCGGCATAACCCAAGTTATTCCAAAAATACCCAAAACCATAGACCATAGATCCATAGCAAAAGGACAATGAAGGAATAGATTGTCAACCGATTCACTATTTCTCTTACACATGTAGCAGCAATCCAAAATCCACACCTTCCTTTTTTGTAAATTATCAACCGTCAAGCATTTCCCTAAGGCAGCAGTCCAAACAAAGAAAGGTACTCTAGAGGGAATTTTCTGCTTCCAAATACTTTTCCAAGGAAAACCATAGAAAGTGGTGCCAACTAAAATTCTATAATAATCACTAACCAAGAAACTCTTATCTTTGCTAGGAATCCAACACATTTTATCCTCACCTAGCCCCCTTATAGGTATAGGATAACCATATATGGTTTCCATGAAGTCTGACATAGCCTCTAGATCCCGAGCATGCACACCCCTAAAGAATTTCACATCCCAAAAGAGGACACCATTGGTGGACATCATAAGCTTTGCCACACTGGCATCCTTATTCCTGCAAAATCTGAACAAGTCCAGATATCTAACAGCGAGAGATGTCTCTCCACACCACCGGTCTAGCCAAAACTTCAATCTAGACCCATCACCAATATCATACAGAATATGGTGAGAGAAAGAAGGCCATCCCTGACTGATATTTTTCCATAAACCAACACCATAAGGGCCAATCACAGATCTGGTACACCAGCCCCCCCACATCCATATTTCATCTCTATCACTTATTTCCAGAGGGCGTCTTCCTCAATCCCAAATCTCCAAAGCCACTTCCCAAGTAAAGCTTCATTGAAAAGTCTTATCTTCCTTATTCCTAAGCCACCAGAAGAAATAGGAGCACAAAAAGTAGCCCATTTAACCAAATGAATTTTAGGATCATCTCCAAAACTGCCCCATAAGAAATTCTACTGGAGCCTCTCAATTAGGTTAGCCACACTAGCAGGTATAGGAAATAAAAATAGAAAATAAGTGGGTAAATTAGATAGTGTGCTTTTGATTAGGGTGACTCTACCTCCCTTGGATAAATATAAGCGTTTCCAACTCGCCAATCTCCTCTCCATTTTCTCCAGAATTGGATTCCATATAGTCTTATTCTTGAATTTAGCACCCAAAGGAAGACCTAGATATTTCATAGGGAGAGAGCCCTGATTGCAGCCAAGAACAACCAGGAAAAGGTCAATATTATGGACTACCCCAACTGAAACCAATTTTGACTTGCCCAGGTTAATTTTTAGACTTGATAAAAGGAGGATCCATTGTCTCCATTTGGCAGAGAATCCACTTCTTTCTAACATCTGCAGTAGAAAACTCTAGTTTACATGGTCAAAAGCCTTCTCAACATCCATCTTACAAATCAGCCCCGGCACCCCAGACTTCAATCTGCTGTCAAGACATTCATTAGCAATAAGAATAGGGTCAAGGATCTGTCTGTCCCTCACAAAAGCATTCTGAGATGCCGAGATTATATCCCCCATCACCGTGTGGAGACGATTAGCCAAGACTTTAGCAATAATTTTATAAACCCCCCCCCCCCCAACCAAACTAATGGACCGAAAATCCCTAATCTCATTAGCTGCATGTTTTTTAGGAATGAGAGTAATAAAAGTTGCATTTAAACTTTTCTCAAACTGACCATTGGCAAAAAAAATGATGAAATACAACCATGAGATCAGGCTTAACAATCCCCCAGCAAGCTTGGAAAAAAGCCATTGGGAAGCCATCTGAACCATGGGATTTATCACCATGAAAACTTTGAATGACATCAAAAAATTTCTGCCCCTTCAAAAGGCCTCTCTAACCAATTCGCATTCTCACCAGATATCATTGGAAAAACCAATGAATTCGGAAATGGCCGCTCAACCTGCTGCTCAGAGTACAGATTCATGAAGAAATGAGTAATGTAGTGTGCAATTATACCTTGATCTGAAGACAAGGTACCATTAACCATTAGGCTTTCAGTACCATTATTTTTTATGTTAGAATTAGCCATTCTATGAAAGAATCTGGTATTGGTGTCCCCATCCTTCAAATGCAACACCCTAGACTTTTGTCTCCAACTAATCTCTTCCATAAAAGTAAACTTTTTAATATCTGTACGAAGATTAGTTTGTTCTAACTTGTCCTCAGCAGATAGTCTATGAGTCTCCTCTTTAGCATCCAAACCATTTGGCTTGCTCCAAAGGTCCCGTTTCTTAAAAGTGACATTGCCAAAATCAGTCTCATTCCACTTTTTTAAATCCAACTTCAAGGCAGCCAACTTCTTAGCAAGGATAAAACTTGGGGTTCCTTGGAACAAATAGGATGCCCACCATTTCTTCACTTTGTCGACAAAATTATCCACCATCAACCACATATTTTCAAAATGGAAAGGAATTCTACCTCTTCGCTGACTCCCACCCTCCAACAAAATAGGAAAATGGTCAGAAAGAACTCTAGACATCCTTTTTTGGGTGAACTGTGTGAAGTGCTCTGTCAAAGGAATCGGTCTAGCCGAGAAGTTGAGGAAGTATTGGACCAGGTATAAAGGTCCCCTTCCATATGAATATCCATCAACCCATGCAAAGAAACAAAGTCAGAAAATCCATACATAGCCCGAGAGAAGCTAGCAGCCCCCAATTGCTCTAATGGGAAACAAATTATATTAAAGTCCCCTCCAAGGTAAATCCCACCAACTGATCAGCCCGGTTAGTTCCTCCCATATCAACCTATGCCTTTTGTTTAAATTTGGCCCATAAACACCTGTAAAAACCCACTCAAATTGATCGCCTACATTTTTAAACTTGCATGAAACCGAAAAATGCCCCATTGCTTCCTCCTCCTTTTCCACAACCCAGCTATCCCACATCAATAAAATACCTCCAGAAGCACCCTCTGAGCCCAGGTACAACCAATCTACATATGGACAACTCCATATACTTCGAACAATAACTCTACTAATCCACTCTAGTTTGGTCTCTTGCAAACACACAATATCAGCCTTCCAGGATTGCAACAAGTTATGAATCTAAAGCCTCTTGTCAACTTCATTTAACCCTCTGACATTCTAGGAAAGAAGCTTCAAATTCATTGAGCAATAGAAAGAACCCGATTCCTATTAATACCACATCGCCTAGCAGATGAAGAGCCATAATTAATAGAACTAAACAACCCTTTCAACTCTCCTAAACCTTTTAAACCACATGATTTCTTGTTCACCTCAGCCCTCCGATATAATTCAGCTTCAACAGCCAATAAAAATTTTGTTGCTTGATCTTCTAAACCCTCAAGGGACGTGCCAAGGAAGCTATCGAAATTATTGAATCTCTTTTGAAACCAATCGGAATAAGGTTCCTGACTCCCTGAAGTATCCATACCCACAACACTTTCCACATTGACAAGTGACTGCTCTGCCATGGCCTAAGGTAGAGAAAAAGCAATTGGATTAACAACTAGGGGCTGATCAGCTTCCTCTGAGTAGGTATCCTAAACCCCATCCTCTACCAATACTTCATCTTCTTCGAAAAGAGCCGATGACACATTCGTAACGTCAAAAGACTCCAATGGAACTAAGGCCAGTTGTTGTTGCTTTTCCAAAACCTCTGTAGCTTCACACCGAGGTGAAGAGATCTGAAGCGGAACCGCAACCCTCCTCCCATCACGTAATTCAAGTACCCACTGCTCCGAGTTCCCCCATTTCTTGACTATATTGCCGGAATGCTCCTGGAGAATCAGTTGGAGGTCACGCACTAAGCTCTCGTCGCTATCTGTGGTGCATGCCGACCCATTCCTAGCCTTCACGGACTCGTCAGAGTTGAGAAGCTTAGACTCGACTACATCGGAGACTTGATTTGAGTCAATCAGCGTCGATAACTCATACCTGGCTTCAACGATCTTATCGGAGTTGAGAAATTGAGCAGCGGCGACATTGGAGACCATCGACGACATTAGTGACATTATTGATGGACACGACAGAGACTGGTTGGGTCTCTCGCATCGGAAAGGCCTGGTGGTCAGTTCTTTTCTTTTGGGTTGCCAGACCAAAGTGGGCTTGGGCTTAAATTTGTGAACATGAGGTGGGTTAAGTTGGAAAGCTTCAGCAAGTGCATTGGGCCTAAAGATAGCTTGCGTGGGCCCAACACTAGAACAACCCACTTCCTTAATGTTGGAGCACTTAATTTCCCATTCAGCCCTCGCTCCATACATAAAGAAACTTCTAGCGACAAAGGAGATTTAGCACCATTAAGAGCGTCGTTGAATTTAAGCTTTTTGAATTGGTGGTTGAGGAAGGAGGAAGTTTTTTCTCCTTACGTATCTTTGAATGGGGTAAACACTTCATGAAGTCAGTATTCATGGGCAAGAATGTAGCGTTATGGTTGATGAAGAATATTGAACACACGGTAGTCGGAATCAATCCTAAACAGTTTTTTACGCTTAGGGGAGATACCGCGTATACTTTGCAGCAGGGAACAAACTCCTTTGGTCAGTTCCTTTTATTGTCTGAACTTAAAGTTGGCAGGCATAGACGATCTGTCATTATCCCTGAAGGCAAAGCACATTATGGTTGGAAGGTTTTTGGGCTTGAACTGAGGAAGATGTTGGAACCAGACCAATATGCTTTAGGTGGCTCAAGCCAGGCCAAATTTGTGTCTCAGCCACAGCGGGGAAGGTTGGGGCTTCATCCCTCTTGGTCTTTTGATGAAATATTGAAGGGTCAAGTGCAGCCAAGAGATGTGACTCAACTACAACTTATTACAACCAAGGATAAGGATAAAATTTTAACTCAGGGGGAGTTTGTGGAGAGGCAAAATCAGGCAAGGGGGTTGCTGGTAATGAATTCGAAATTTACAGGTGCTGAGGAGGGGGAGATTCCGGTGGGCAAGCCTTTTAAGATAGGGCCTTCCTTCTTTGTCGATCTTCACGAAAAGGTTAGGAGAGCCCTTTAGTGCTTCCGATGAGCTCATCATTAGCTGACCCGAGCCTTCTAAAGCCGAAAGCCCTCTTGTCGGCGGTGGCGATGATGTCCACTGCCCTTCATGCCGAGAATCATGCATCGGTGACGGCGATGGGTGTAGATGACGGTGAGATCGTGGTTGGTCAATCCAAGATGTTGGGTAGTCTCGCGAAGCCCTTGGCGGTAGTTAGGTGTATTGTCTCCGATGGATTTAGTGCCGAGGAGACGATGATGAACCCTGATGGTGTTTACGAGAAGTCTACTTCTCAATTCGAGACAATGGGTTGTCTTGTGGAGATATCGTTGGAGAAGGTGGGTATTGGTTTGGGCCCGAAATAGTTAGAAGCCCATTATGATTATAACTTAAGCCCGATGAACACAAGCCCAGGTAACTATTCAAACCCATTCTCTTCTACACCAAGGAGTGATTTTCAAGGGAGTTTCTCGGTCTCTCAGTCGCAAGTGGCTTCGCAGGTTGGAGGTTTGGTTTCTCATCCATGGAGTGCCTCGCCAGTAGGAGTTTCGGGTTGCGCCGAGCATCTTCAGAAAATGGTTTTCAGGTTCAGTTCTGACCGGGAAAGTTTTGTGAGCTCAAATATGGTGTTAGGTGGGTTGGTCTCTTTAGATACGAGGGTGGTCACTCTCGAATTTGTGCCGAGATTGGTTGGACCATCTTTTCCTGAGCATTTTTCTATTTCTGTTGCACGAGAATGTACTCCAATAGGGTATTGAGCAACAAATAAATGTGTGCGGCTTAATATTTTACTTGATATCCCTTCGATAATTGCTTGGATAAATTGCGATTTAAGACAACTGCCAATCACATAGCATAAAAGGCATGTTATGAAATGGATTAGTTGGAAAATGTAAGGATGAAGATAGGAAAAATTCTAGATATATAGGTTTTTTTTTTTTTTTTTTTTGGTTTACGAGAAAATTAAATGGCAAGTATAGAATCAACTATATTTAAATTTTCTTCTCAAAAAAAAAAAAAAAAAAAAACTTTATCTAAATTTATTAATTTGTCTTTTTGGATAGGAAATCAGTTTCATTCTTACATCAAGTTGTCGCATGAAAACCTCACTTAGGTGAGGAACCAAACTTATTGGAAACCCACATATGATACATGATTGAATCGATTAAGAAGTTTTTCTTAATACTTTTCTCAAAAAAATACATGGAAGAAACTCTTAATTGATAAGATTAAAATTTTCTTTGTAGCCTAACTGGCTACTACCTTCATAGCTAAATATATTATCAAAATAGAACAATTTCATATAGTGGTTATGAAAAACCATTAAAAAAAAAAATGAATGAAAGCATGAGTAATCATGAGATACATACTTGTTATTGTAATAGAATCCAGACAAATTGCCAACTTCATTTAGAGCTTCCCTCCAAATTTGCACCTTGCCAATGTTATCCTTGAAATTTTTTTCATGTTCAGCCAATTCTACCCCAAACTTCCCTCTTACTTACGTACTTCTGATGGATCTATTCCATAAAAAACTGGTAAAACCAATTGGCTATGATTTTTCTTACACTCAAGAATCCAAACAAGTTCGTCCAAACACCATTTGGAAGATGCATAATTTTCAAAGAATACAATAACTGAAATCATTGACCTTTTGATGGTTTTGAGAAGTTCCTCTGAAATTTTTTCTCCCCTCCAAAGTTTATTGTCCATGAAGGTGTAAATGTCTTTATTACACAAAACTTTATATAAATGGCCCGTAAAACTGTAGTAGGTATCTTCACCTCTGAAGCTCAAGAAGACATCATACTCCCACCGGTGAGTGGAAGTCATTGAAGTCTACATACGAGCAGAAAATTGAGAAGGTCAAAGATGTGATAAAATGGGAATTATAAGGGATCAGTGAACACATGAAAAAAGAAAAAAAGAAAAAAAAAGAGGCTTACCTTTTTTTGATGACTGGAGCTTGGAGGTTGAAGGTGGTGGTTGTGTGGTAGCTTCAATATCATAGGGGACGAATACCACAACCATGTACTATAATTTTCTTGCTTTTTTGAAACTCACAATGTTCAAATCCAATGTCTTTTCTTTTTGATTTCCGAACCAAAGTTAGGCCTACAAATAAATGTAAATGACTTGTACAAACCCACCAAGATCTGTAGTCTTATGTGAATTTCCCACCAAAAATGTCTTTTGGGGAGCTTCCGTCCTTTTACTGGTAGTTAAATAAACTAGTTGCAGGCCCACACGATGTGTGGGAAACTGAGAATATTATTAATGATCATTTTATGGTTTAGATCTTAAAAGAAATTATTCCATTGCAATGACCATCATCAACCATCAACAAACTTTAACACCTATTTCTTTGTTTAAAAGCCAAAAAATTAAAAGAAACGATTAGTTTCCATTAATCAAATGACTAAACTACAACATTCAAGTTTTAACTACAATTTTTAACAGTGAACAAAGACAAACCATCTAAACCTAGGAAACAAAGCAAAAACCATTAAAAAAAATTAAAACAAAAATAAATAAATAAAAAACAGTAAAACACATAGATTCGCCACCTTAATGAGGAAAAAAAATATATGAACCTTCTTAAACTATTTACCCAAAAATCTTTGCTACTTTTATAACTTAATATATTAGGTTACTAATTCAAGAAAAACATTTGCACTTGCACAACAACACAAGCACATGCTATGCACAGAGTGGAAGATCATATAAGAGTGAACAAAGTCATATGGTGTTTAAATAAGAAAACAAATAGGAAAATTCAAAATTTACCAATTCAATATCATAGGATTACTGCTTTGTGTCAAAATTAAAAGAAAAAAAATCCTTTTGCTTTCCAAAAGCAAAGAAAAAGTCTTTGAAAAAACTGTTGTTTAAAACACAAAAAAAAAAGCGAGGTTTTTTTCAAATTGAGATTACCCAAAAACCATTTAGTCCACAAAAAGGGAGGGGAAGGCTAATTTAGTAATTAAGAAATCATATCAACTTTAGTGGGGAAGACTAATTTAGTAATTAATATCATTGCCCAATTTTCTTCACGCCTTAGCTAAAAAACCCTTCATTGGGGGATGCAAGGGAAAAAGAAATTGTGACTGCAAAATCTGTAAAGATGTTCACCTGCAGATATCATAATGATCAAAATAAATAAAACCCATTATACAAAATTTAACATTTAAATAAATAAATAACTAAATAAAGCAGCACCTAGTGTTGCATTCAAGTCTTAAAGGTGTAATTTCTTATGTGGATACCTGAAGTGAATCATCGAATATACTTTTTTCTGATTCTTTCAAACCGTAAAAGACAAGAAGAACAAAAGGAGGAGACAGGAAATTAACTTTGAGGGGGGGGGGGGTGGAACATAAAATTAGTTGACTAACTTTTCACTATAAAATCTAAAATAGTAATGTACATACAATTTAATAATCAATATACAAGTTAAGTAGTTTATAATTCAATATATGCTACAAAATGTGTATCTAATTAAAATTAAACAATCATGAGACAAAATTGACAAAAAGATTTAATATCTTTAATCAACTATGAAATGGGCAAAGTATAATGACTAAGATAAAAAAAAAAATACTAATAATTTAAAAACAATCATTCAAACTTCAATGAATAAAAATCATCTAATAAAATAGAAGTACAACCAAATACATGTTATATTATTTTTATCTATAAATTACTTAAATGATAGATAGAAGTAAATTTTAATAAGGTACATTTATAAATTATAATGTTATATGATATGTTGATTAATTTAAAAACAAATAAATATAAGATAATAAAAGAATGAAAAAAAAAAAAAAAAAAAAGAAAGGAAAAGAAGAATACCTCTGCACCTAGGAAAGTGGGAATGCTTGAATATGCTTCACAATCAAAGGGCCTACACGGCTACAGCAAACACAATTGCTTTTGTAGAAAAAATTTTAACCATACACGTGGGTGGTTATCTCTAGTTTGCTGCAATATTTATTCACTGTTTACAGAGAACAGAAGCTTTGTTACACTTTATATTGTAAATGACGAGACATAGAGGAAAGTAAAACAGGAAAAAAAAGAAAAAGAAGAAGGCAGAGTTGAGTCGCCATGCCAGAGATAGAAGCAGTCAGACAAGAAAGCGAGAGAGAGAGAGAGAGAGAGGGAGAGAGAGTTACCTGTGTAGAAAAATGTCTGCAACTGTGTGGTGATACGGTGCCTCCAGCCTTCAATCTTACTACTGCTGTGGGGCAAGTAAGCCCTAAAAGTGTTAAAATAGCTGTGCATCTCAAAATTCTGAATGTCTAACTATTTATTTATCATTAATTAGATTAGAAAGCCAAAGGTTTGAAGTTCTGTCTTTGGAAGAAAGAGAGGTTGGCATTAGCAAGCTGAAGGGTTGAAGTTTTGAAACCATGAAACACAAGAAGAGGAAAAGGAAGGGAGACAGAAGGGATTGCTGTTAAAGAGTAAAGGATCAACGTAAAGATTTTCTTTTTAGCAGTATTTTAAAATTATAAGAAAAATTAAGGAAAAAGAATGGTAATGACATGGCTGCTGATGTGGCTCAATCTTCGCGGCCTTTGTGGTCATGTGGTACTTGTTTTTCGATCAAAACAGTTTATCAAGTAGAAAGAGAGTTTTTAGAATGGAAGATAATTACCCTATTGAGACTGTGTAGCTGTCTATGTTTGTTTAGTCAAGTAATAGTAATAGAGAATGTACTCTTTAACAATGCATAATTTGATTATTCATTGAGCTAGTTGTGTGACACAATTAAATTCTGCTGCTTGGAGGGCCTTTCACCAAAAACAATATTAAATATTAGAGGACTTCATCAAATGCTTGGTTTGCATGTACAAAAAGCAAATGTTTAATGAGGTCCTTGACAAGGTTATTTCTAGAGCACAATCTTGGAATGCTAAAATCCTATCCCAAGCTTCCTGAATTACTCTAGTTAAATCCGTCCTAACATCTATTCCCACCTATACTTCCTCTACCTTCTACCTATCAAAAAACATTTGTTCCAAAATTGATGTCTTAAGAAATTTACTTGGGGTCACTTTGAGGACAATAATTCTTTTTTCCCAGTGTCCTAGACCAAGGTTTGTAAGCCCAAAGATTGTGCATATATATATATGCACACCAATAGAATTCCTTTCACACATAGTTTGAAGAGTACTAGCCCACTTCTTCTCTCTATCAAATCCTAATAAGCTCTTACACATTCTGCAGTTATAAATTCACCAATTATTATTTTGTGTTTGTAAATTTCCGAACCATTTCTCTTCCTCATCTCTCTTACCTCTTGAACGTATTTCTCCTCTATGGCATTCACACAGCCTCACATAATATGAGCACCTATATAGTGCAAAAGCTCTCTTCTTGTAGAAATTTAGCTTTATATTGATCCAAAATGCGAAAAACAATCACTATATTTACCCCAAAAATAAAATTGTTTATTTATTTATTTTTTTAAATACCATTCAAAGGGAGAAAACAGGGAGTTTGTTACAAATAGGTGGTCTAGACCAGCATTGGTGAAATGGCATTGTAGTTGCTATATTAGCTACATAACAGATAGAGTTTATAGCAACTTTGGGAACAAAAAGCATCTTCAAAATGAAGCCATTTTGATGAAGGGAAGATAGATTAGCCATCATCGTCCTCTCCTGCTAGTTTGGTTTCCTTTCTTTGTTGACAGTTTGGACCAATCTTCTGCTATTGCTTAGGATTAGTACTTGATGAAAGCCAGCGTTCCTAGCTTTTATAGATGCCTCCACCAGAGCTTCTTGAGATGCCCCATAAGCTGAGTCTGCTGCACTACTAGCTACCCCACAAAACATAGTCTCCCCCTTCATATTCTTGGCCTCATAAGCATATGCACTCCTCCTTGCTCTCTTCCTCTTGATTCCAGCAATTTTGATCATTAGGTGCTGAGGCCTTGCTAGTGACTGAGTGCCTGAGATTGTCTCCTTAGCATTCCTGTTGATGTATGCATTTGACGCAGGACAACCAAAACAAAATTGAAACAACAGAAAAATAAAGGGATATGACCTAGTAGTCTGCACCTAGACCTTGCTTGGAGTCAGCACCAGGCCAAAGAAAGACCAAACGGCCATTTTTTCATTCATCAAAATATCAACTGTCTCCTCAAGGAGTACAATAGGTTGCTCATAAAGGATTGATAAATCCTAGTTCTAATTGGCTAGGAAACCCTAATTGCCTTATTACAAAAATACCCTTACTTCTAAATTAAACTACTAATAACCCAATAAACTAATAGGACCTAAAACATAAATAATATTAAATAATAATTTTCTTGCATCTCTCGCATCATTCTCCTTTGGTTGGAGAAAACTTGACCTCGAGTTTTAAAGCATTGAAGGAATAGGATACGGACAAATAACACTTGCTTCAAGTCTGAAATCACCTTAGGGAGCACAGGGAAAAGAAAAACCTTGAATTCCACTACATCAAACTCATTTGGAATAACAAAATCAATGTGTGGAATCAGTATAATCCCTTCTTGAACCTTATGAACCATAGGAAGCACTATGGTTTTAACCTCTTCGACTTCACCAAGATGTAGATCTTCAAAGACTATGGAGGGTTGATCAGAATCACATTCAACAACTTCAACTTTCACATCATGTGCACCCTCTAACATAATACTCTTTTTAGGCACCATCTTTTCACCTTACTACTCTTCAATAGATTCATTTCCTTGCACGCATGTTAAAGCAACACTTGTTGAGGCATGTACGTCTTTGTCAACATTAGGCTTTGGTGGTGCTGGAGGATTCTCCACAACCAAGATATCACCATCAATGTTGGCTTCTATGGGGGCAGCAATAAGTTCATTGTGATCAATTATCCTTGGTTTCCCAATTGAATTGGGTTGAGTCTTCATTTGCTTTAGCTGAGCAATCCTGTCTTGAACATCTTTTATGAGTTCCTTGGTAGATAATTCCTTGATAGATTGCTTAAAAGTACGTTGGGGACATGAAATGGGATGAGGATGAAGATTCATCGTATTTGCTTCAATTTGAAAAGTACCACGCTGAGATTGGGGTAGATACTTAGCTTGATAGTATGGTGATAAATATTCATCACAAAGCTTTTCTTTCATATCTTCCCACACTAATGGCAGGTTCATAATTCATATAGTGGAAATATTCAAGATTCTCCCAAAACCTTTGTGCTTTACCTATTCACTTCAACTTGGCATACCTAACCTTTTTGTTATTTGCAAAATTTGCTTGCTCAAAGAATTGCTCCATCCTATTCATCCAGTTGACAAAATCTCGTGGATAAGTTTCATAACCATCAAAATACGGTGCTTCTAATACTATCATGATTCTCTAAAATATTGCTTCAACAAATAGCTGTTCTGATTCTCCTTGTCAGTGGCCAACTTACTGCACTACAGTCACGGGCTTGGCTCCTCTAGCGAGTGGGTCTGTTTGCACAAAATGGGTTTGTGGATAACAACTTAAGGGCCCATACGTGTAAGAACTACAGACACAGACTTAAGAAACTCAAATGAAGGACTATAAAAGAAACTCAAGTACAGACTTAAAAAGAAAACCATAGAAACTAAAAGAGACGAGATAATCGGCTCGGCGATGGACGGCGGTGCTAGTGGTCAACGACTAAGACAGGGAAGACTACGACGGACTGGCAACTGCCTGTCTCGGTTCTTACATTGGCGGTGGCTGACGTCCTCAGTGGAGGTGGTTAGGGGCGAAGATGGTATCGGCGGCGGTGGTTGATGGGTCTGCAGCTGGTGGCTGATGGGCGGCGACGGCTGAGGGTTGATTTGTGGGTCTCGGCTGGTGGCTAATGGCTTGCGTGGGTTCTTTTTTTTTTTTTTTTTTGGGTGGTTTGTGGGTTGTGGTGGCTGGCTTTTCTGGCAGCTGGTGTGGTGCTTCAACGTTGGCCAAGATTGACAGATGGGGTTTGTTGGTTGTTGGGTCAAAGGGCTTTGGCTGACGGGTAAACTTTTGGTGGCTTGATACATATGCGTATTGAGAGATGGTTTTCTGATGTGGTTTGGCAGAGATGTCGTGAAGGGATTTTGAAGGTGGTGTGGTGGTTGGATTTCTAGTGGTGGAAAATATACGGTGAAAGTTTTTTTTTTTTTTTTGTCTGGTTCTGGATTGACTTGCGATGATGCTTCAAACAGATCGGTGTTTGCTCTAATACCAAAATTGACGCAGGACAACCAGAACAAAATTGAAACAACAGAAAAATAAAGGGATATGACCAAGGAGTCCACACCTAGGCCTTGCTTGGAGTCAGCACTAGGCCAAAGAAAGACCAAACAACCATTTTTTCATTCATCAAAATATCAACTATCTCCTCAAGGAGTACAATAGGTTGCTTATAAAGGATTGCTAAACCCTAGTTCTAAATGGCTAGGAAACCCTAATTGCCTTATTACAAAAATACCCTTACTTCTAAATTAAAATACTAATAACCCAATAAACTAATAGGACCTAAAACATAAAAATACTATTGGCTTGTAAACATAAATAATATTAAATAATAATTTTCTTGCATCTCCCGCATCAGCATTTTTTGTAGGAGTTTCCTGGTACCTGCAAGAAAGGTTTTGAGCTGTTAGAATTACTTCCATGGGGTTAGGTTGTTTGCCTTCATGAACCACAGTGTTTCTGTGGTTCCAGATTGTCCAAAATGTAGTGAAAATGGCTTGAAGATAAATCATTGACTCAGCCTCCAGTTTTTTGTGTCTGTCTGTCTAATAAATTCCCAACCCATTGTTGCACCGAGACATTGGCTAGATCAGGTATGAACGGCTAACAGAGATCCATGCCAACAAGCTCTAGCAAAAGGGAAAGACAGAAATAGGTGAGTTGTGGCTTCATTTTCATCATTACACAGGGGGCAGGTGCTTTGGGTTGGTATTCCTTTATTTTTTAGACTTAGGAGAGTGGGGAGGCCATCATGCATAAGCTTCCACATAAAGTTGCAGATTCTCAGGGGGACTTTTACTTTCTAGATCAGATTCCAAACCCCTCTATGGACATGATTCTGTCTGAAAGGATTTGTGGAAAGGCAGTGAGAGTCCTCAAGAAGCAGATTGTAGGCATTCTTTTTGACATTTGTTTTCCTATGGCAGAGTCAATGACCGCACCAACTTGGACATCAAATAGTCTTCCATGATCATGAGGTCCATTTCATGCCTCTTCTTCTTCCCTAATTTTTTTCCCCTTAGATTAAATAGCATTGGCCTTTGGATTGACCTCTTAGAAATTGGCTGTAACTTGTCTGTTAGAATACTTCTCACTAGGGTTAAAGAAAACGTTTACGACATCAATTTTTGTTTTCAAAGAAATTGTTTGTGGTCCAAAGAAATAAAAAGAGTGGGATTGGACCCCCAAAAAAAAAGCCCAAGGCGTGCACAACTTTGCTTAGATGAAATCAGTACTAATTGAATGAATTATGATTATTAAAAAAAAAAAAAAATTCTTCACCCAGTGAAATTAAGTACTAATAAATTCTTTTATTATTGCATATTCTGATATACGTTTGGTATGCTAAAAGGCCTAGGCTCACTGAGTTTTTATTATATAAATCCTCATATCTCTATCTTTTTTCCTTCACTGTATCTCTCTAGCTATTTCTGTATCTTTTTCAACAATGGCTCCCGCTAAAGACGACGGGTTTAAGAAACTCGAATACCTATCACTCGTCTCCAAGGTTCGCTCTGAACTTGAAACGCATTTAGGATTTGGAGACAAAGTTCTCGCCGAGTTCATCACCGACTTGGGCCGACACTGCGACACCGTCGTCGGATTCGACTCCAAACTGAAAGAGAATGGCGCTGAGTTGCCCGATTACTAGGCCAGAGACGGGTGAGAGGCATCTAGCACATAAGTTAAGAGGTTTTGGTTTATCATCGGCATATGAAGAAGGATGCTTATGGACATGAACAATCCTTTAGCTTCGGACAGAGGTCGAAGCTGTTGATTGAGGAACAGAGGCAGAGCTTGCCAATCTATAAATTAAAGAAGGAACTCATTCAGGCTGTGCATGAAAATCAAGTCCTAGTTGTAATTGGTGAGAATGGTTCAAGCAAAACAACTCGGGTAACTCAATATCTAGCAGAAGCTAGATACAAAACAAAGGGTAAAATCGGCTGAAGAGTTTGGTTGTCGTTTGGATGAGGAAGTTGGATATGCTATTCGATTTGAAGATTGTATTGGTCCAGATACTGTCATCAAGTACATGACCGATGGTATGCTTCTTAGGGAAATTTTGATAGATGGTAACCTTTCTCAGTACTCTGTTATTATGCCCGATGAGGCACATGAGAGGACTCTACACACAGATGTTCTCTTTGGATTACTCAAGCAACTAGTGAAACGAAGACCCGACCTTCGCTTGATTGTCACGTCTGCAACACTGGATGCAGAGAAGTTTTCAGGGTTCTTCTTTATAATTCTTGGTAGAACTTTTCCTGTAGAGATACTCTACTCCAAATAGCCGGAAAGTGATTACCTTGATGCATCCCTACTTGCTGTGAATCATCTTCTCTCTGCTTCCTCTGTCGCCGTTTCTCTCCTCTCCATGCTAGCTCTAGTCTGAAAGTGTGAGTGTGTGTATTCTTCGCTTCGGAGAAATTTGAGTGAGTGAAGTTTGAAGTGAGTGAGTGAGAAAGAAACTAATTCAGAGCAACAAATTTCGGAAAAGCTCCGACCCGTAAGACCGCTATACTCACAAAACTCTCTCTCTCTCTCTCTCTCTATATATATATATATATACACCTATTAACTATATAAAAAGTGGCTATGCCGCTACAGTATTTATACACTGTTCATACCACTTTTTTCACTGCATCTACGGTGGAAAATTGGTGAGTACCAGGCGGCACTGTATCTACATTAGTTATAGTTTTTTTTTTTTGGGTCTTCCGTTTGTATATTTTTTTTCTTTTATATATATTGTTATACTGACACAACAAATTTCACAATATTTTCATAATTATTAAGGTGTCAATTTCTTATAAGTCAAAATAAAATAATAAAATATGAAACTGTGACCAACCATAACTAAAAAAAAAGTTCTGTGAAAATGTTGTGATACTTGTTAGGTGAATGTGTAAAAGTTGCAGTACTTTTGGTTTATTCAATATGTACTCTTTTTTTTTTTTTTTTTTTCAATCATAGATTTGTGCACTTTTTTCTTATATATAAAAGCGCGAATGCGCGTACATGTTTTTGCACTGTACATCTACAGTGCCATTTTGTTGAGCCACTGTCTTTTTTTTTTTTTTTTTTTTAAGTTATTAACAGTAGCTACAGTACCAAGTTGGTTTAATCAACTTTGTTGAGCCAAAATTCACTATTCCACATACAATTTTTTTGGGTTGATTTTTTGTATATTTTTTTCTTTACACACTATTTTAAGTAAAAACACATAGTTTTGCACACAAAAACAAAAACTTAGGAAAAAAACATTTTTCATCCTTTATGTTTGTGGTAGTTTACAATTCTTCCTTAAACTTTAAAATCATGCAATTTTTCCATTAATATTTTGGAAAAGAGCAAATATATCACATTGTTATAGTCTTAGTTAAACCCTAATGAAAGCTTATGATTCTTAAAATATTTTATTGTGTAATGTCTAAATTACTTCTGCTAAATTTTAACATCCTAAAAATTTTCTTTACGTATTTTGAGTTTTAAATGATAAAAATTCTTAGAAAGTTACAATGATGATATTTAATGACACAAGCCTTTTTTTTTTTTTTTTTTTTAATTTAAATTTCTTAGCAAAACTCAGTTGTTTATTGTTGAAAGATGATATTCGTTATCATTCTTAGAAGTTTTTGGAGAATAGATATATTGTCTTTAGCAAGTAGGTACTAAAAAACGATTATAGTTAAATAAATATTTATATGTTAAATAGTTATCTTAACTTTGTGGTTGATCAAAATTCTTAAACGAATGAGATTAACTTTTTACGACATAATTATCAAAATTCTTAAAATTAATGTCTCTTTTCATTAATATAAATCTCTATATATCTTAAAAATCAAATGATTCATATCTTTGTTTTATAATACAAATAAAATCTAGAATTGACCTTAATTACTACAGTACTTTTTTTCCACGTGTTGCCCTAACTAGTATATATATTAAGCTACAAAGCTCTATATGCTATTGCCTTTTTTTCTATTTCTTTTTTTATATGTTATGGCTAATGGTATTAAGTATTAATTAATATTATCTGTTATTTTCAAACTATAATAATAAAAAAAAAAACTATGTAAATCTAATTTTCTTCATATTATGTTTAATTTGACACTATTGAATTAATAAATGCCTTTGTTTAATTTATTATCAATAATTAATATTAGATGTACTGACCAAAGGAAAATATTCATTTTGTAAATTAAAACTCACTTTCTAAGTTTTATTCGTTTCAATCCTTTAAATTTTTTTTTATTTTTTATTTCAATCCTCTATACTTCAAGTTAATTTAAAAATCAAAATTATAAAAAATATTTTTCAGTCATTAATTTATTTTTTTAATTTTAATAAAAAATTTTAAAAATTTAAACAATTAATTGTAACATTTAACAAAAATTGATGAAAAAATTTTAATTGAATATATTTGAAATTTGAAGGGCTGAAATTAACGAATGGAAAGTTAGATTTTGAAATAAATTCTATTAAACCCAGTCCAAGCCATATGGCCCATATCATTAGCTTTCTTCGTTAGTCCAACCCCACTCACGTTTTTTTGTTTTTGTTTTTTGTTTTTTTTTGTTGGCAAGGAACCCACTAAGTTGAAAAGTTTGACAATAAGTGGCTATCCAAAAGAGAGTCAGAATGGAAAAAGAGAGAGAAAGACTGAAGCGCTCGGAGGAAGAAGAGGATGCCTTAGCTCGCAGCACAAAAAAGTTCAAGGAAAGCCATAGCTTTCAAGAGACGAATGAGAAAGGAAAGGGGATTAAAATAGGGAGTTACAAGGATAAGCTTTTGGGTGCAATGCCTGGAGCATTTGCACAAGCGTTTGGTCTTAAAAGCGCAATGCAAGAGGATTTGGAGTCTGACATTGAAGAGGAAAATGACCAGGACGGTAGCCTTAGAATTGGATTTACCAGAGAAGAGAATGTTCAAATGAGAGCACCTTGGCAAAAAGCTCTCATCATTAAAACCTTTGGGAGGAGAATGGCTTTTTCATACCTTGTTGAGAGAGTGAGAAAGATGTGGAATCCGTGTGGAGGTATGGACTGCATAGACTTGGGGTATGATTATTTCCTAGTGAAATTCGAGTTAGATGAAGATATAGATACTATCCTCATGGGGGGTCCTTGGTTCATTGGTCAGCAGTTTATTGCTATTAGACAATGGGAACCAGAGTTTAAGGCGTCCACAGCAACTCTTTCTTCAGTAGCAGTTTGGATTAGGCTACCAGAGTTGCCCATTGAATTCTATGAGCCTAATGCATTCCTTAAGATCGGAAAAGCTATTGGACCGGTCCTGAGGATTGACTCTCATACAGCTAATGGGGTAAGGGGCAGATTTGCTAGATTGTGTATCCAAGTTAACTTGGATAAACCGTTGGTTAGGAAACTTTATCTCGGCAAGATTGAGCAGTGTGTGCTCTATGAAGGGATAAACACCCTTTGTTTCTCGTGTGGAAGGATTGGCCACAAGGTTGAAACATGTCCGTATACCATAAGAGAGCAGCCCAAAGAGAAGAGTACGGGTAGAAGTGGTGAAGAAACAGGGGAGCAAAATGATGACCAAACCGGCATGCAAAGTGCTCAAGAAGCAGAAGGGTTGAAGAAAAAGGAAGATGTGCAGCAGGAATATGGTGAATGGATGGTTGTTAACAGAAGGAAAGGGAATAATAGAGCTAGATCAGTGCAACGGGTCCAGACGTTGAGTCATACGGCGGATGTGCAGACGACGCAAACTTCCATAGCCACCACTGCCGAGCCTAGCGTAGCAAGTATGAGTAGAAGTGATGGGAAAAGAAAATCCCTGCACACGCAACCCGTCGTGTCACAGAGAGAGATGGCTACGTCCAATCATAGTCAACTAAAAAGTGGCAAGGGAGCAAAAAATAAGGGAGTACGCTCCAGAACTAACCAGAAGGCAACGAAATCAGTTGGTTTACAACCAAAAGAAGTGGGCCAGAGCAGCAAGAGTGGGCTTTTTGTGTTTGGGGCTGATATAGAGCAAGGCCCATTTCGTTTTTCTGGCTCCTTGAACCCAAAAGTGACCCATACAGAGAGTAGCAGTCCAACGAGAAAGGAGAATACAGCAACTGAACATTATAGCAGCGGTGATGGAAGGCAAGGAAATGTGGGGGATTCACTACAAAGGAAAGATCATACCGGTGAGCGACTCAACCATTCGGTGGATAAGACAAGACCCAACAGAGGTGTGGGGCTGGTTCGAAACAGAGTTGATGATGGCATGGAAGAACATTTTCCCTCTAACGGAGAGAAGCAAGCAGCTGGGTTTCCTGCCTTTGAAAGACGAGGCGTGGATCACAACACCGAACCCATGGTGGAGGTTTTTGACGGATCGGCCTCCAGTACCAAGCACTCCGATGACAAACTCAAGGCCATCAGCAACAAGATCCGTAATGCAGAACTCGGAAAAATATCTATCGGAAGCAGAAGCGTTGTTGACGGAGACAGTGATTTCAGAGACGAAGAAATTGATCAACTTCCCGGTGGAATGCTCGTTGATGGGCAGCCTTCACAGGGTGAAAATGATCCAGTTTGCCGAGCCCAGATTAAGCGGTACGATTGTAGCCAAGGCAACACAAGGGGACTTGGGAATAATCATGCACTCAGTGACTCTAATCAAGGGGATTTGGGAGTCGAGGAAAGAGATGTTGGAGGTATGGAGATTGAGAAACACTGATGTTTCTTCTTCTCTGGCTCACGAGGATGTTGTCTCTACTCATTGTAAAATGATGAACATTCTGATTTGGAACTGTAGGGGTGCAATGAAACCTCAATTCAGGAAGACGGTCATGGATTTGGTGGAATGGCATGCACCAATCCTTATGGTGATCACTGAAACCAGGATGAGTGGTGCTAGAGCAGATGAGATCATTGAAACCCTTCCTTTTGATGGGCATGCAGTGGCTGACACCATTGGCTTTGCTGGAGGAATATGGTTGCTGTGGCGTTCAGACTTGGTGAATGTGGATGTCCTGGCAGCTACAGAGCAAGAGATTCATGCATTAATACGGGTAAGGTCTCAAACTCTAAGCTGGTTAATTAGTGCAATTTATGCCAGTCCTCGTTTTGAAGAAAGAGGCATTGTTTGGAATAATCTTAGGATGTTAGCTAACATGCATGATTTACCTTGGGCCCTTATGGGGGACTTTAATGAAGTTTTGTCTGAGGATGAGAAATATGGGGGGAATCCAATTTGCCAGAGAAGGGTTAGGGCCATTAAGGAATGTATGGATGATTGCAAGATGATGGACCTGGGGTTTTCAGGCCCAAAATATACTTGGACTAATAAGAGGGAATTGGGTAACTTAATACAGTGTAGACTTGATAGATGTTGGGTTAATCCGGGATGGAAGGAATTATATCCGGAAGCTAACGTTACCCACTTAGCCAGGATAAATTCAGATCACTGTCCTCTTCTGCTTAGTTTGAATCCTTTTTTGGGGTCCACTGCTGACAGGCCTTTTAGATTTCAGTCAATTTGGCTGAGCCACAGTGACTTCCCAACTGTTGTGAGGGATGCTTGGGCTGGTAGGGAAGAGAATCTAGCTGAGGCAATCTCTAGCTTCTCGACCAAAGCTCAAAGATGGAACAGAGAAGTGTTTGGGAATGTTTTTGTTAGAAAAAAGAAAATTTTGGCCAGGTTATTAGGTACCCAAAAAGCCTTAGCTACCTGTCCAAATGGTTTTTTGATTAATTTACAAGACCGTTTGACTGAAGAATATAATTCTATCAGCCAGCTTGAAGAGGAGCTGTGGGCTTTGAAATCCAGAACTAATTGGATTATTTTGGGGGAGAGGAATACTTCGTATTTTCACATCTCCACTCTCCGCAGAAGAAGCAAGAATAAAATTACCAGTATACAAAATAATGAGGGTGAATGGTGTCACAATATTGAGGAAGTGAAGGAAATTTTTAGTTCAAGTTTTAAGAAGCTGTATAAATCCGAACAAGTGTTTTGTCCTATTGCCCCCCAATGGAGATCGGATTGGTGTGCCAAGCTCAGCCATGAAGATGCTGTTAGTATGGATAACATTCCCTCGGATGGGGAAATTTGGAATGCTCTCAAAACAATGAAGCCTTACAAAGCTCCTGGTGTTGACGGGCTTCATGCGGGTTTTTTCCAGAGGTTCTGGTTAGTGGTGGGGGAATCGGTCAAAAAGGAAATCAAAGAAGTGTTTAGGAAGCAAAAAGTTCCGGAGTATCTTAACCAGACCTTAATTGTTTTGATTCCTAAACAATCTGGTCCAGAAACTGTTAGTCAATATAGGCCCATAAGCCTTTGCAATACGATATACAAGATTATTGCAAAAATTATTGTTTTGAGGATTCGTCACTTGCTACCATCTCTGATTTCTCCAATGCAGACAGCTTTTATTGAAGGCAGAAGGGGTTCAGATAACGTCATAATTGCCCAAGAATTAATTTACTCTCTTAGGAAGAGGAAGGGGAGGACGGGGTTCATGGTTGTGAAGATTGATCTTGAAAAGGCCTATGACCGCCTAGAGTGGTCGTTCATTAAAATGGTGCTTGAACATTTTGGTTTTCCAGAGAATATGATAAGGTTGATATTGAGTTGTGTCTCCTCCACTACAACAGCGCTATTGTTCAATGGTAGCAAACTTGAGTCTTTCCAACCTTCAAGAGGATTAAGACAGGGAGATCCCATCTCTCCCTATCTTTTTCTGTTATGTATGGAGTTTCTTGGAGCCCAAATCACTAGTATGTGCGAGGATAGAAGGTGGGATAAAGTAAGGGCTTCTAGAAGTGGTCCGAGCTTTTCTCACGTATTTTTCGCTGATGACTTATTGCTGTTTGCCAAAGCAGACTACAAAAACTGTGAAGCTATCATTGAAGTTCTTGACAATTTCTGCAACCTGGCTGGGCAGAAAATTAACTATACCAAATCTAAGGTTCTTTTTTCTCCTAATGTGACTAGAGGAAGGGCGAGAGGCATTTGTAGGAGATTGGGTATTGCCGCAACCACTAACCTTGGTAAATACCTGGGTTTTCCCATTATTAACCAAGGAAGAGTGGGGAATGCTTTTAATTTTGTGGTTAACAAGATACAAAGTAAGCTGGATGGTTGGAGATCTAAACTGTTATCAAGGGCTGGTAAGCTGGTTCTGGTTAAGTCTTCCGCGGCTCCTGTGGCAGAATATTTTATGCAATGCCATTTGCTGCCTGTTAAAGTTTGCAACCAAATTGATAAGCTTCAAAGAGACTTTCTTTGGGGTTCAACTGAGGAAAGAAGGAGGCTGCATCTGGTTAGGTGGGAGACTGTGACACTTCCCAAAGAACTTGGAGGGTTGGGGCTGCATAATATGAGGGATAGGAACTGTGCTTTGTTAGCAAAGCTTTGCTGGAGATTAGCTTGTGAGCAGGAAGCACCTTGGGCGAAGATGCTGGTGGCTAAATACCTCTCGCCCAGCAGATTAAATGAGGAAGGAAATAAGCTTCCTTGCTCCTCTATTTGGACAGCTTGCAAGAAGGGTGGACCAGTCTATGTCAAGGGGCTAAAATGGTCAGTGAGGAATGGGGAGAAAGTAAAGGTGTGGGATGATTTTTGGCTTCCTATTGGTCCTTTGAAAAACATAATAGAAGGGCCTTTAAACCGGTATGATAATCTCATTACGGTGAAGCAATGTTTTAATCAAAACCATGAATGGCAAGCTCAATGTCTTTCTTTTGATCTGCCGGAACACATTCTCAGTGTCATCAAAGCTATTCCGCTGTCTTGTAGACCGGAAGCTGAGGATTCACTTCATTGGGCCTTTTCCAAAAATGGTTTTTTCTCTTTGAAATCTGCATACTTGTTGGCAAGGGATTTAAACCCTTTGAACCTTGATACTATTACGGTGGATTGGGTGTGGAAAGCTGAAACTTATCCTAAGGTTCAGTTTTTTCTATGGCTGTGTCTTCAAAATAGCGTGCCCACCGGGGAAGTTTTGGGTTCAAGGGGTTTAAGTCTTGACCCCATCTGCAAAATCTGTCTTCAAAGCATGGAAACAATGGATCATCTCTTGAGGGGCTGCTGGTTTGCCCGTGACTTTTGGCAGCAAATTCAATTCCCGGTCTGTCTAAGGGATACTTTTAGTTTACCGGTTAGTAGATGGCTTGAGGTCAACTGTAAGGCAGAAATCAATCACAGTAGAATGGGCATTCCTTGGAAGATTGTGTTTCCCATGGGAGTGTGGCAGCTATGGCTGCATAGAAACAATTTTCTTTTCAAATCCGGCAAGGTGAACCGGTCTTGTTTCAGTAAGAGTGTTAAGGATAGTGTAGAGTTCTTCTCTATAGGGCTGAATGCTAAATTGCCTAAAGTCAAATCTGTTGTTGCCGTGGGATGGGAGAAACCTCCAGCGGGTTGGGTGAAGCTTAATTCAGATGGTTCAGCTCTTAGCAGCCTAGGACGTGCTGGTGGGGGCGGAGTGATCAGAGACCATGAGGGGAAATGGTTGAAAGGTTATGCTAGGTCTCTTGGTAGCACCAACAGCTGTGTAGCTGAACTATGGGCTGTAAGGGATGGTCTTTTACTTGCTAAGGAAATGGGGCTGCACAACATCATTGTAGAGCTGGATGCATTAAGTGTTGTATCACTCTTAAACAATAATACCACCAACTTGACTTTGGAACCTTTGCTTCCTGATTGCAGGAACCTTGTGAAGGAGTTCCCCAACATGCAGATAAAGCACATATATAGGGAGGCCAACCAATGTGCGGATGCAATGGCCAAAATGGGCGCAAACAATGTAAACTCTTTTGTTGTTTTTTTGAATACACCGGCTGTGGTGGAAAGAATCCTAGCTAATGATAAAGCTAGCTTGTGTTGTAACAGACTTGTTTGTTCCTAGTTTTTTATGATATTTCCTTATTGACCAAAAAAAAAAAGAAAAAAGAAAAGTTTGACAATAGCTAAGGCTGCGCCTGGGGCAGCTGGTACTTCGGCCAAGAGTTAGCCAAAAGTTATTATCAATTCAACTTCAGACATCATTGATCGGATATAGGGATAACTCAGATTGAAACTTCAGTTTGGCCCCATCTTGTGGTTTAAAAGGATTTTTTTTTTTTAAATGACTGAATAAATTTTGTTAAACCAGATGATACACAAATGGGAATATAAATCAAATTTGTTAGAAAAATGTCTCTGTATATTGAACTAACTGATTGAATACAAGACTCTATTTACAGTGACGCTGCCACGTTGATATTAGGGTATTCAAACGAACATACACGGATACACCCAGATTGGGGGTAAAAAATAATTATATATAATATTTTTAAAAATTTTTGATTGACTACCTAAAAATATTTTGAACACCCTAACTAATTGAAACCCATGACTTATAAACCAAAAATGGTTCTAATTTCTGCCCCTTCCTTTAAAATAGAATAATAAAAAAAAAAAAAAAATCGAACAAATTACAGATTTCATTTGTGAGCCTTCGACTCTACTAATTTTTTTTCTCTTTTTTTTCGTCTCTTTTATGATTTATCTCCTAGTCTTTGGCATCCTAACTCTACTAATTTTTTTTTCTCTTCGACTCTACTAAGTTTGGTATGTGTGCTATAATTTCTTTCTTCTTTACTCCATCCCACTGATCCCAATAGTTTGTTCTCTCTTTACATATTAGATTGCTCCAAGATTTACAACCATGGTCCACGTGTATTATCTATCCATTAAGAAATACGGTACACTATGCATTGTTAGAAAAGTAAACAAAGCTTAGAGTAATTTAATTTGTCATATCATTTTCCCACTTTTTCTCTTTTTGAAAAACTGAAGACGCACGAGATTTCTACTGAATTTGGTGGAAATTTCGTGGAAATAGCATAACTATTGACGTAGGTCTTTGTTTTCAAGAAAGTAAGAAAAATTGAGCTGAAAATGCACCGAAAGTGTGGTACTTTACACCTATTTTCAGGCCTTTGAGGTTGCAAGTCAAAACCACTTAGACTTTTTTAAATAATATTTATTTAATTTTTTAATTAAAATTTTTAGTTAAAACTCTTGATTTTTGTTTTTAATATAAAATTTTTATATTTAGGTTTGTTAAGGGCACTCAAATCACTATCAGTATTTATATAATTGAAAAATAACTACATTTTAGCCAATTAATACCAAAATTCACCCACATCAAGTCATGCAAAATTCTGTAAAATTAAAAAAAAAAAAAAACATAATTGCTAAAGTAATTATGTAAATTTACGCTAGTACTATTTATTTGTGTTTAGTGTTTTATTATTTTTTTTACATGTCTCGAGAATGAAGGAAAAGAGTAGGTGATGATCGCTGTGTGTGAAGAAAGATAAATAATTAAAAAAATTAAGAAAAAATGATATTTTAATAAAATGTAATGTAAAATAGATAATCTGATATAGAGTGTTTTGAAACATGAATATGTAAACTAGAAAAAGTAATTCTTATGTTAAAATAGACATTAATTTTCGCATGAGCTAATATTCTGACATCTACTTTTCATCAAATGATTATAAGACAAATCCATTTAATTTCATTATTTATAATAGATTTTAAATAGGATTTGTAAGGATTCAATTTGTAACGATCCCAAACTCGTATTGGGTTCGAACGCTAAAAACCCAAACAATAAATTTGTAGAGCATGGATATAAAAGAACTAGATTAACTTCAGAAGAAAAACGATTAAACTTATCGTTTCTAGATGGATTAATACAAATATTACGATCAATTTATCCTTGAAACAAGCTAAGTTCTTTATTTCATAAGATTTTCTTCTAAGCATCACTTGTTTAGAAGTTCCGATCCTTTCTCTCAATGCATTCTTCCATGTTATATACTGCCCTCTTGGTGTCATCTTCACCACACACGTGTAGGTTGGATTCGGGAGATCCCTTCCTGTCCCATCCAACACTTCCTGGAACCTTCAACCAGCAGTTGTAAGGCTGCTTCATCACTGTTCAGGCATCACCTCCACATTAATGCGGCCAGAGAGTTAGTTGAGAGGCAATTAATGCGAAGGCAGCAGTTGTTAAAGATATTTATTTATCTTTTCTTTCTTACCCTTGGCCCCATGTCCCACCTTTAGTGGTAATGCAACTTCGAAGTGTGTTTATGACAATACGGCGTTCAGGTCGTCCTCGGACACATATTGCCGAGAAGGATTTTTTCCTCGGACGAATACTGGACCCATCTCATGTGATATCTACTCCTCTTTTCATTTGGTTCCCCTTATAACCTTATGTGGGCCTTCTCGGATAGTTTAACGTCCTCGGATGGGCCACAGGCCCAGTTAACACGGTTTTAATAATTATTGATTAACTGGCCCCCACAGGATTAATTTCATGAATTTTAGTTTTGAAAAACTTATTTTGATGAAACAATTGTCACAAATTTTAGTAATATAATTCTGTAGGCATAAATGCACTTGAAAAATAATTTAATTTTTTTATATAGTCATATATTATTACATGAAAAATTTATCATTTTCTAATGCTATAATGATTATTATTGCCCCTGTAATCTTTTCATTGTATTACTTCTTTATCTTCTAGCTAATTCGGTTTTGATAAGGTTCTAACAATAGGACATGGCTTGTGTCTAGTGGAAATTTCCATTGGACACGTTGGTGAGATTTCTTACTAATCTTTGTTGGATTTTGCAATGTCACCCGAATAAACTCACACAAATTCTCATCAAAATTAGTGTTATTTATATTTTATCAATTTCTTAGGTAATGCAAGCCAACTGTAAGCTAGTAGTAGACTTGGGTTCAAAAAGCCATGCATTGCCTTAAATAAATTATATATAAATAAAAAAGAGGCAAATTCCCCACTTAAGTATACCTTGGTATAGTAATCTCAAAAAAAGTCTACCTTGGTACTCGATTTTTATAGAAAATAAAAGAATGGGATTCCTCATCAGTCATCGTTAAGGGGCAACAAAGTAGTAGCCTTTTCGGTGTTAAATTAAAATTACTTTAGTTATTTCAAAAATATTACATTCACAATATTTTCAAAATAAATTATAAGTAGATAGTATAGTTGTCAAATCGTGAATCATATCGTATCGTGTATCGTAAGATACACAAACACTTAATAAAATTTATAAAAAATTATAGATATACATATATAAAGAGTATATTCATTATAAATTTTGAATATATTTAGCTAATGACTAATTTATTCATCACTTATGTAATAATATTTAACAAGCTAACTAAATAAATCAAATTAGCACGTGTTTATAACATACACATTCAAATTGCTTAAATTCAAAAGTGATAATATATAACAAATGACCCAAAAATTAATTTATTTTCATCATATTGGCTAATCAACTTCATCTAAGTCAATACTATTATCATGTGTTATCATTTTGCAAATTTATTTTTTCATTAAAATTTTATTCATCGTCATTAACATTTACTATCTCTTCTTGTTTTTTTTATTTTAATAATTAAAAAAAAAAAATTCTTCTTGGCATTCTAGTTTCTTGGACTTATAACAATAGTGAAAAAAAATAAAAATAATTATATTTTCAATTAATATCTTATTCATGATATAAAAAATAAATTTGTAAATATTAAAGTGAAATGTAAGTGTGTACTATGTAGTCCAAATTTTGTAGAAGAAAGAGAAGAAAAAAAACTTATGAGTATGTTATTATATTAAGTTAAATTAAGTAACCTAATAATTTCGTGTTTAAAACAAGTCTAACAACTTGTAAGATTCAAATAAAAGTACAAATTTTAACAAAAAATCTAATTTTAAAGCATTTGTCTACGTATCATATGATACATACGATTTTACGATACGATACGATTTATACGATACACACACTATATCGTACGATTCATGAGCACTTACGATACGCCAATACGATACAGAATTTTTTACACACGATACGATACGTATCGCGTATCGTACGATACTGACAATTATGGTAGATAGTTATTATTGATTATTATTTGAACTTATCATGAAAGTTACTTTTTTGTCCTTCAATAACAACTTGTTACTTAAAATTTGTTGTAAAAATATTGTGAACATTGCATTTCGCTTAATAAATTGGTGATGGAAATAAGGTAAAGTAAAAGAAAATGGTAAAACTAGGTATTTTTTATGTTGAAGCGAGTTTTTTGTAAAAAATTAAAAATAAAAATCTGTAGCAAAACTATGGAAATAAATATGGATGTTGCTTCCAATGTGCTTTACATACTGTCGGATGACGAAGAAAAGTGATTCCCTGTTTCTATCTTTTGGGAAACTTAAAATATTGTTTCATTTGTTTGTACTGCATTGCGCGTGGTCAGAAAATTATTATTTGTAGTCTTTACTTTCCAAGTGTGGCACTGCTACTGCTAGATTGAATAATTGCAGTTGCACCAAGAAAGTTTCGTGGAAAAAGGATATACTATATACCTACTTCACTCCCTTTCCTACTCGTTTCCTCACCTTTACCATTCTTCTGCTCCTCAGCCTTTTGCTAAAAAAAATTTAGTTTAATAGTGTGCTAAAATATATCAAGTAAAAAAAAAAAAAAAAAAATGCTTATAAAATATAAACTTGTCCAAAACACACAAATATAAAGATGTCACTAGCCATAAATTGGGTAAATTTTATTAACATATTCTGAAGTTTGAGTTAATGCTAACCACGTCTAAAAATTTTCAAAATTGATCAATTTGGTACTTTATTCAACTTAGTCCCTAAATACTATTAGACCACTTTGTCATTTTTTAAAACAATATTTAGGGACTAATTTGATATTAGAGATCAAATTAATCAGTTTTGAACCTAGTTGGCAGTATTCCCAAACATCCAGTTATGTTCACGGAATTTATCCGATTTCTGATAAATAATAATGGCATTCTGTGTTTATCTATCCACCGACTCTATGCATTGTGAGAAAAGTAAACAAAACTTTAGAGTAATTTGCTATGTCATTTTCTCACTTTTTTATCTTCTTGAACAACCGAAGACGCGCGAGATTTCAACTAAAGTTGGTGGAAACAGCAAAACCATTGGCTAAAACAATTTGGTTCTTTTGTAAATAAATATAGATGTTAGGGGCATTTGAAAAAGATTAAGGCTTCCAAAAATTTTCCTACCCCATGTAATTGGCTAGCTTTTCATTCTCCTACTTTTTTTACATCATTTCATCTTGTTCTTTGGAATGGTGTGCTAAACAAACTGGAGGCAGATATAATAGTCTGATTTAAACAAAGAAAAACTCAAAAAGTTTTACTGAATTGCATCTCCACGGATCCTCTAAACAAACAAGACTGCAAAAGCAATTCTCTCAAGGTGAAGCATCATGCACATTCATCACCGTGAGCCTCTTTTCAATTTCTCTTCTCTTCTTAGCTTTTTCTTTTTCCTTGATTTTTTGGAGTTGGATTTTAGAGTGAAATGAAACCAAATTTATAACTTTGATTTACAACTATTGTTGCAACTAATTGAAGTGGTTGATTATATGCAGTAAAAAGAAAGTTGTGAGTTTTACTTTAAAAATAGGCCAAAATGGCCAAATGGCTATAAAATCGTAAGTATATAGTTAGTAGACCCAGTTTATAAACATTATAGCTTACTAGCATCTCGAGTCTTAAAGACTCGATTTTGGGACTATAAATTGAGTTTTTGAGGCTCGATTTGTATGTTTGGATCAGTTCTGATGTGGCATTTATTTCACGTGGGTGTCCACCTGGAAATCGAGTCTCTAAGACTCGATTTCTAACCCAAAATTTTTTTAAAACATTTTAAGTCTGTACATGCCGAAATACCCAAAACAAATTTAAGAAACCTCACCGCTACTCAGATCAGAGGGAGAGAAAGAGAGAACCTCACCAGCGTGGCCTGGGGCTCGCGCCGACCAGCGTCGTGCGCGGCCAGGGGCTCGCGCCGGCCTCAGGCCGCGCGCGGCGCTGGCCGGCAAGAGCCCCTGGTTGCCTGGGTCTCGCGCGGGCCTGGGTCTCTGGTCAGTTTCTGGTCATGCTGCGCGCGCCTGGGTCTCCGATCTCGATCTTCTCTCTCTTTCTGTTTCTGGTTTTCTTCTTTCTTTTTTTTTTTTTTTTTTTTTTTTTTTCTCTGGGTTTTTCCTCTGATGCTCTGATGTTTGGTCTGAGTTAGTCCTATATATAGGGGTTAGAAATCGAGTCTTAGAGACTCGATTTCTATGTCGTCCACGTGGAAAAATATGCCACATAGGATGTAATTAGAGCATGGAAATCGAGTCTTTAAGACTCGAGATGCTAGTAAACTATAATGTTTACAAACTGAGTCTACTAACTATATACTTACGATTTTATGGCCATTTGGCCATTTTGGCCTTAAAAATACTGAATCTTTTAAAAATTTAAAATTTAGAAGATTTAATTGAATAAAAATAAAGTTAAATAACTTAAATGAATTTCAGTCCAATTTAAAATTTACATTTTTGATTATCTCCATTTATCTTGTTATTTATCATTTATTTAACTACCAGTAAAAGGACGGAAGCTCCCAAAAAGGCATTCTTGGTGAGAAATTCACATAAAAAACTACACGTCTTGGTGGGTTTGTACAAGTCATTTACATATATTTGTAGGCCTAACTTTGGTTCGGAAATCAAATAGAAAAGACATTGGATTCGAACATTGTGAGTTTCAGAAAAGCAAGAAATTTATGGTACGTGGTTGTGGTATTCGTCCCTTGTGATATTGAAGCTACCACATAACCACCACCTTCAACCTCCAGGCTCCAGTCATCAAAACAAGGTAAGCCACTTTTTGTTCTTTTTTTTCCCCCATGTGTTCACTCATTCCTTATAATTCCCATTTTATCACATCTTTGACCTTCTCAATCTTCTACTCGTATGTAGACTACAATGACTTCCACTCACCAATGGGTGTATGATGTCTTTTTGAGCTTCCGAGGTGAAGATACCCGGTACGGTTTTACAGGCCATTTATATAAAGCTTTATGTGACAAAGACATTTACACCTTCATGGACGATAAACTTCGGAGGAGAGAAATAATTTCAAAGGAACTTCTCAAAACCATCAAAAGGTCAATGATTTCGGTTGTTGTGATCTCTGAAAATTATGCATCTTCTAAATGGTGTTTGGAAGAACTTGTTTGGATTCTTGAGTGTAGGAAAAATCTTGGCCAATTGGTTTTACCAGTTTTTTATGGAATAGATCCATCAGAAGTACGTAAGCAAGAGGGAAAGTTTGGGGTGGAATTGGTTGAACATGAAAAAAATTTCAAGGATAACATTGGCAAGGTGCAGATTTGGAGAGCAGCTCTAAAAGAAGTTGGCAGTTTGTCTAGATTCCATTACAATTTTGAGTATGTATCTCACGATTAGTCTCATGCTTTCATTTTTATTTTTTAAATTTTAATGGTTTGTCATAACCACCATATGAAATTGTTCTATTTTGATAATATCTTTAACTATGAAGGTAGTCGCTAGTTAGGTTACAAAGAAAATTTTAATCTTACCAATTAAGAGTTTCTTCCATTTATTTTTTGAGAAAAGATTTAAGAAAAATCTCTTAATCATATGTGGGTTTCCAATTAGTTTGGTTACTCACCTATGCGGAGTTTTCAAGCAACTACTTGATAGAAGAATAAAACTGATTTCCCTTACAAAAAGACAAACTATTAAATTTAAATATAGTTTGGTTCCCAAGTCTATGAATTATGTACTTGCCATATACTTTAATTAAAAATGTACCACCTTTTCGCCACAAAATAATAATAATAATAAAAGTACTACTTGTTAATTGTAACGCACAAACCCATTCTCCCCCTCACCCCTTATTCATGTAGCAAAAGGGTAAAAAAAAAAAAAAAAAAATGCAAAAACTAAATATCTAGAATTTTGCTTATCTTCATACTTACATTTTTCAGCTAATCCATTTCCTAACATGCTTTTTATGCTATGTGATTGGCAGTTGTCTTGAATCTAAATTTATCCAGGGACTTATTGAACGAATATCAAGTACAACATTAAACCGCGCACGATTATTTGTTGCTAAATACCCAATTGGAGTAGATTCTCGTGCAACAAAAATAGAAAAGCTTTTAAATATTGAGTTAAATGATATTCGAATGGTGGCGATCCATGGCCTTGCAGGAATAGGTAAGACTACAATCGCAAAAGCTGTATATAACAAAATTGTTGATGGCTTTGAAGGAAGCTCGTTTCTAGAGAATGTTAAAGAAAGGTCTAGGACATATGATGGCATAATACAACTACAGGAGATACTTCTTTCTAAGCTTTTAGGGGATGGAAATTTAAAGGTGGACAACATATCTAGAGGAATCACTGTGATAATGGAAAGACTTCGCCATAAAAGAGTTCTTTTAGTTCTCGATGATGTGGATGAACAGAAGCAAATAGAAAATTTTCTTGGAAAATGTGATTGGTTAGCTCCTGGAAGTAGAATCCTTATAACCACAAGATATAAACATGTGTTAACCACTCTCGAACAAGATCCTCTAATCTATGAGGTTGATGAACTGGACCAATATGAAGCTTGGGAACTTTTTAGTTTGTATGCCTTCCAAACAAATGAACCTGAGGAAGCTTATTTTCAACTTACAAAACAGATTATCAATTATGCAAATGGCCTTCCTCTAGCTTTAGAAATAATAGGTTTTGATTTGCATAGAAAAACTTTATGTCAATGGAAAAGTGCATTAAAGAAGTATAAAAAGATTCCCAACAAGAAAATTCTAAAAATACTCGAAATGAGTTATGAAGGATTGGACCAAAATGAAAAGGATATTTTCCTGGATATTGCATTTTTTTTCATTGGGAAAAATAAAGATTATGTTGTAAATATATTGGAGGCATGTGATTTATTTCCAAATGATGGTATTCCAAAACTTATTAACAAGTGTTTGGTAACTGTTGATTGGTGGGGCAATTTATCAATGCATAACTTGCTACAACAAATGGGAGAGGAAATTGTTCAACGAGAATCACCACAAGCACTTGGAAAACGTACTAGGCTACGGGATTATGCAGATGCTTGTACTGTACTAACTGGAAATATGGTATAAGTCCTTTTTCTTCACTTCTTCCCTTCTTTTGATCAAGTTAGAAGAAATGAATTAATTTCTTTAATTTTTATTAACGTTGAAGCAATACAAGCTTATCAACATATTTTTTTTGTTTAAACTTTTATATTTTTGGAAAATTTTATTGCGTAGTGTTGTTCACTTAATGCTTTGTCCAACCAGGGAACAAATAAAATTCGAGGCTTAATGTTGTACCCGCCTAAACCTGTAACATTGAAACTTCATGCTCAAGCTTTCAAAAAGATGCAAACTCTCAAGTTTCTTATAGTTAAAAATGTGCATATTCATGGATGTCTGGAATATCTCCCCAACAATATAGTGTTGCCGGATTGGGCTAATTGTTCTATTTCCTTGCCATCCGATTTTTGTCCTCAACAACTTGTCTACCTCAACATGCTACATAGTAAGATTAGAATACATAAGTTATTCAAGTAGGTATGATTGTTAGTTTTCTTAATTATGATTTATTTCTAAAGTTTATTTTAAAGCTTGTTGAAGATAAATGTTGTTCCCTGCTACAGGTGTTGCCTTTTGAAAATTTGAAAGAAGTCTATCTCGCACATTGTGAATCCATCCAAAAATTACATGAGCTATGGGCTCCAAATTTAGAGATATTAGAGCTCATTGATTGTACAAATTTAGTTGAGATTCATGAGCCTGCTAGATTTCTTAGAAAGCTTAAAACTTAGAACCTTGCTAGTTGCAAAAAACTTCGAGCTCTTCCTAGAAGACTTAAGTTCAAATCTCTTGAACATTTTAATCTCTTTTCCTGCAAATCCATTCAAGAATTACCCGAGTTATATGCCCCAAATTTAGAGACATTATGCCTTGGTAATTGTAAAAATTTAGTTAAGGTTCATGAGTCTATTGGACTTCTTGATAAACTTAAATGTTTGTCTCTCGAAAATTGTGGAAAACTTCAAACTCTTCCAAGAAGACGTGCGTTGAAATCTCTTGAAGAATTTGATCTTGGTGGCTGCATAAGCCTTGAAAACTTCCCTGATATTGTTTTAGAAATGAAATGCTTAAATTGTCTATATATGCGTGGGAGTGGTACTAGAGAGTTGCTTTCCTCAAGATACACAAGCTTTGAGAGGAAACTTCTAGATAGCATCTATAAATTCCCAAAACTTCTATTGGATTTAAGTATTTGTACTAACCTATCAAGACCAACCTGCAATTTTTTTGATGGCTGTGTCAGATATTTGTTTCTACAGTTAGAATACCTTACTCTCTTCGGTGAAAATGTAACTGAATTAGATTTTCTAGAGTTCGATTACTTTCCTGCATTGAGACGGCTAATTCTAGAAAACACCAGTACTGTTACCATCCCCGAAAGCATAATCAAATTTACTACATTAACGGTTCTTTATATATTCGATTGCAAGCACTTTGAGGAAATTCAAGGACTTCCACAATCTTTAAAGCGTTTGAATGCTAGAAATTGCCCATCATGGAATCCACAATCATCAAACAAAATATTGAGTCAGGTCTTTCTCTACCACTCTATCGCTCTTAGTTATAAAGAAATAATTGTATTGCCTTTCCCTAAATACCTAACTCGATATGCCAAACTGCAGGTTATTGCTAAAAAAATTGCAAAATGGAAGCAAGTGGGAGAAAGTCAAGGCGTTTTAGCAGATAGAGTACATGAAGGAGAGAGAAATCAACTGCCTGTTAATGTATTTCGGGCTCCGCTTTACCACTGCATTGTTGAATCCTTTGATTGGGGATATGATTCCTTTCTAGCACCAGGGAGTGAGATTCCAAACGAGTTCAACCACCAAAGCGATGGAAATTCCATTTCATTCTTGGTTGGTCGGAATTGGAGATTTCCATATCCTTTTGCTGTTTGTGTTGCCCTTGGACCGACAAATATATCTAGTGATTTTTTTTTCACGTTGACGTCAATGGTTTCAATATTTACTATGATAGCGTTTTGTTAGAAAAAAGTGAATCTTGCTGTCTGTGGTTTTCTTCTGCACCTCTTTGTGAATGGGAGAACAAGTTAAATCTATCTAAACAGAGTCATTTTAAGGTTACCTGTAGAATCTATTGTTGGTATCACAGAGAGCCAATGGATCCTATAGCTACCATAAAAAAGTTGGGGGTCCATGTAGAGTGCATCTGTTGTCCTCATAAATCTTCCGTCCCTGATTCCCTGCCTCTACTACCTCTGTTCCCCACTTCTTGCAATTAAGGAGATTCAAATAATATGGGGTTTGAATATGGTTTGAAGGGATTTCATGGTGATTTGAATATGCCATTATCGGTCCCTATTGACCCCAAGGTCCACCCTTTGATACCACTTCCTTATTCCTCAAATATGGATCATGAGGCTTTCGAAACTATAAGTGATTTGGGGCATTTGAAGGACTTTCACAATGATGGGTATGATTTAAGTTTGTCACTAAATGACTCAGATGCAAGTGTACGTGAGCCTCCTCAGGTACCTGATACATCTAATGGGTCTAATTTTGTCTTGGGCCAAATAGATTTAGTAGGCTCAACTGTTAGTGGTGGGTTTGATTTGGGTTCATCTTCAATGACCCATGAATTTGTGAATGATGACTTTGATTTGAATCTGTTCCCACCCTTAAAGAAAAAGAGGACATCTTGATTAAGCTTTGAAGAATTATGCCTCTCTTCCTTCCCCTGATTCCCATCTCCACCAACTCCAAGTTAGTTCCCTTCGCTTGTAAGTATTTACAACTTCAACCCCCCTCACCCCCATTTTTTATGAAAATTGTCTTTAATGTACAATGAGTGCTTTGTTTGTTTCTTGGACATATATACCTTAAAAATTTCTTTAATGTTGATCTGAATTAGGTTAGTTTCAGATTGTGTTATGTTCTACTTGCTTGGCTATTGTATGAGTAATAATAAGTTCATGGCCTTTGTGGTCATGTGGTACTTATTTTTCAATCAAAATAGTTTATCAAGTAGAAAGAGAGTTTTTAGAATGGAAGATAATTACCTCGCTAAGACTGTAGCTATCTATATCTGTTTAATCAAGTAATAGTAATAGAGAATGTACTCTTTAACCGTGCATAATTTGATTATTCATTGAACTAGTTGTGTGACACAATTAAATTCTGCTACTTGGAAGGCCTTTAGCCAAAAACAATATAAAATATTAGAGGATTTCATCAAATGCTCGGTCTGCATGAACAAAACGCAAATGTTTAATGAGGTCCTTGACAAGGTTATTTCTAGAGCACAATCTTGGAAAGCTAAAATCCTATCCCAAGCTTCCAGAATTATTCTAGTTAAATCTGTCCTACCATCTATTCCCTCCTACACAGCCTCTATCTTCTACTTTTCAAAAAACATTTGTTCCAAAATTGATTCTTTTCTTAGGAAATTTACTTAGGGTCTCTCTGAGGACAAGAATTCTTTTTCCCCAATGTCCTGGACTTAGGTTTGTAAGCCCAAAGATTGGGGGGTTTGAGAATTAGAAAGATGGTATACACAAACATTGCCTTACTAGCCAATTTGGGATGGGCTATGGCCTCTAACCTTGATGTGAGATGGGTTCAAATCCTTAAAGCCAAATACCTTCGGAGAAAAAGTTTCCTCAAAGCACCATTGAGCTTTCACTCCTCCTGGTTATGGAAAGGCATCTGCAAGTCTAAAGCTTTAGGGAAAAAAGGGGCTTGCTTTCAAGTTCACTATGGCTTTGGAATTAATATTTGGGAAGATCCTTGGATTCCCTCCCAACTAAACTTTACTCCTACTTGTATAGGAGCCCTCCCTAATTATAAATATTGAGTTTTTCAACAAAAAACTCAATCTAATTCAGCTTGGGACATTAACATTCTTAATGAACTCTTTGACAACATCACCATCAGAAATATTTTGCAGATTCCTCCCTCCCAGTCAAATGCTCCGGACAAGCTCATTTGGTCTCCCAACTTCCATGGCTTTTTCTAAATCAAGTCAGCCTAACTATTAGATCATTCACCTAGTTTCCAAGATTCAGGCCTTCTCTCAAAACATGACTGGAAGCACCTCAAGAAACTAAAAATCCATAAGAGATTAAAACTGATGCTCTAAAAAATTGCATGGGATATCCTTCTGACCAAAAACTCACTCAATAGGAGGTGGCCACAAACAGACATGACATGTGTTCCATGCAACCAAGATATGGAATCTGTAAATCACATCTTTGTCTCATGCCCTTGTACAGCTACCATTTGGTCGCTCTCTCCATGGCCAATTCTCACAGCCTCTCTTGGAACTGTCTCTAAGTAATATTGTGAAATTTTATGTTTTTCCGCAATGCCACCTGAAGATTCCCACAAATGAAGAACACAAGTTCACTCTCTTTGCTTCCATTCTATTTGATAAAATATGGAGAATTCGAAATCAAACCATCTTTGCAGGTCACACACCGAACCCAAAGGAAGGTGCTAAAACGTTTAAGTTATACTTTGATCACATTTTTGGCTTGGTCTCAATTACACCCCCACCCCCCCCCCCCCCCCCCCCCTTGTTATTTTGAAAGCCCCCTCACACTAGTTGGGTGAAAAATTAGTTTTGATATTGCCATAAGACCCATGCCTCTTTTATTGCTGCGGTTAACCAGAATGAATTTGGTGAGGTTGTGTTTGCCCATTCGTCATAGTATGTTCCTGTATGATAATGCCTCTAAGTAATTACTATGACCTGATCTAAAGGGCGTCAATGCATATTTTATTAGGGGAAAATACTACTGCACACTAGTTACACACAATCGTACACATACATTTTGAAGCGAAATCATGACTTGAAATTACCATTTTAGTTCAAAAACTGAGTTTGAAATAGACTCCGCCCTTTTATTAACGGTATTGGGGTAGCACATATCCTACTTGACTTTAAGAGACTAGAACTACTATATATTAATAATAAAATAATATTTACTTTATATATTATTTAATATAATATTAAGGGGTTTTGGTTATTTATTTGAGATGGAATAATTAAAATAGTTATGTCCACGTGTCATGTTTCAATTGGATCATTAGTACATATCATAAGCTTATGTGGCACTTAACAGACATGTCAGCAAAAACTAACGGGAGGGATTGCTAATGCAAATGAAATTAGTAAAATCTAATTTCTAAAATATTAGGGTATAAAATCCAAATATCCCAAAACTTCAGAGGTGTGTTTTGTAATTTGCCCCAATATTAATATTACTACCGAGTAGTGACTTTATAGTAGGAAAACAAAGTATTGAGATCCTGTGCCATTGAATTGATCTAATGATAATAAAAAAAATGGACACCTCATTTAGACATGTTAGCGATATGCATGACATCCCATTTCTCTTTGCTCTTTCAATTTCTCCTGATTCTTCTCTTCACGCTTACCTATTCAATATTTTCAGAAACTCTCTCTCTCAGCCGAACATGCCTCAAAATAAGCCACTGTTGATGCTACGGTGACCTCTCCACCGAAGACTAGTTATGCTCCAAAAGAGTTTCAGCTACCCACCAAAAAAAAAACAAATGTGATTAGACCTGGTAATGAAATTTTGATATCAAATTTATGAATTTTTTTCCCTTTCCTTGACTTCTTTGCTAAAGATTATCTATTTCTTTTATTGCATTTTTTAATATAAATATTTGATTGATTTCTTGTTGAATGTTTTCCAGATTTTTATAACTTGTATCAAGCGTAATTGAGTGTGTGCATGTCAATGGCGGCCAAGACTCGCGGGTGGCTGGCAGCATTTCTTGCTTTTCTTTTTTTCCTTGAGATTTTGTGAGGTTGGATCCTCTAATGTCGATGTTTGGATGTTGGCACTATTGGGGTTACTGTATTATGTTTGTGTTTTCATGTCATGAGTTTTAGAGGGGGGGGGGGGGGGGGGGGAGAGAGAGAGAGAGAGAGAGAGAGTACCAAAAAAAAAAAAAAAACAAAACAAAAAACAAAGAGTGTTTCATGGTTACAAATTCATTTTTAAAAGTGTCTTGTTTCTTGGGGTTGTCTTTCTTGCTTACAAATTCATTTAGATTTCATATTTAGAGTTGAAAAAAAAAAGCAATAAGAGATGAAATAGCTTTAGTTGGGAGCTTTGAAAACATAAATTGCTTACTAATGAGTGGTAACTTTTTTTTTTCACTAATATAATGAGTAGTAACTTTGGAGAATGTTATTGATGATTTAGAATTTTTATGTTAGGCCCCTTTTCAATCCACTAAAGAATGATGATGGAGTTCTACTGCTAAATTATATCACTCTGGTGATTTACGTTTTTGCATAATGTGATTTCATTTGCTATTATACAGGAAATGAATTAGTAAGAAAGAAAGACAACCTCATCTATCTATATATATAATTAAAGTCAAAGCTTAGTGAAAATCCAATTAGTTCTCAAATTGGTAGGGCAGAAAATTATCATGATTCTCTTGCATCTAGGTGTCTTTTCCACCTCTTCTATCCATCAAATCCTAATAAGCTCTTACATATTCTGCAGTTATAAATTCACCTATTATTATTTTGTGTTTGTAAATTTCTGGACCATTTCTCTTCCTTATCTCTCTCACCTCTTATACTTATTTCACACACAGCCTCACATAATGTGAGCACCTACATGGTGCAAAAGGCCTCTCTCTTCCTGTAGAAATTTAGCTTTGTATTGATCCAAAATACAAAAAACAATCACTATATTTACCCAAAAAATAAAACCCATTTCTATTTGTGTTTCTTCTTTTTGACATTTGTTTTCCTATGGCAGAGTCGATGACCGCACCAACTTGGACATCAAACAGTCTTCCATGACCATGAGGTCCATTTCATGCCTCTTCTTCTTCCCTTATTTTTTTCCCTATGTCAACTGTTCTATTTGAAAAATGCCATTGGATTGTTTTCTGAGTGATCATTCAGGACATTCTTTGGGATTATTTTGTTTACTATTTTTATTTTTATTTTTTCTCTTTTGGAACTAACAACTGCTACATTTTGAAATTAATAGCATTGACCATTGGTGGTTTCATTACATCTTATCAAGCCCTTAGATTAAATAGAATTTGGCCTTTGGATTGACCCCTTAGAAATTGCCTGCAACTTGTCTGTCAAAATACTTGACTATAAGATTTTTGTGAAATTGGGGCTTTAAAAGCATATTTCTAGGATCCTTTGGCTATTGTGTTTGTTATACTTGTGTTGTGAGGTTTGGATTGATGCTTTAGGAGACAAAGAAAACCTTAAATTTTCAATATGTTAGAACTCCTTAAATTGTTAAGTCCCTTTTAAGTCAAGTTTTTGTGTTTTAAGAATTTGCATGAGCAGTTGGTCTATTGAGAATTACATGAGTTATTATTGCTGGCATTGACACAAACCTTATGACAGCAAAATATCCACTCTATTATGTGGATAGATGACTTCATTCGAATATTTTCAATTGGTTAATTCTAATGCAAAATGTCCTTTTTAGTTTATTGTATCCATTTCAATAAATCTTCATATTTTATTTATTTTTTCTTGCATTAGTTTTAACATAGCCAATAATATGTTATTGGGACAGTTGTTGAATCACTCTGCGTCATCACTCATTAAGCAAAAATCCCAATGGAAGAAAGCAATAACAGATTTTCATATTGTTTGAACCCATAACCTGCATTAACATTGAATACATCCGAATCATGCAGCAGCCTACCAGCCTCTGCTGTTTCAAGATGCTATTGCAAATGGGGTAAAACTTGCAACTGATACTATTTTTTTTTTTGTTCTTATTTTGTTGGTAGGGTGATTGAAGTGGCATGAGGTGGGTCCAAAATTTAATATTAAATTTAGTCTCTTAAGAGTTAAATGAACTGTTATAGGCATATAATGGTGGATGAAACACGTTCTCTATGTGAGCAGTCTCGGGAGACAAACATGCACAGCCTTTGGTACTGTGAGCAAGCCCAAGCAATCTGGAAGTCAGAGGGAAGCTTTGCGGATTTATATAAGAAGCATCACCGAACCTTCATGGACCTGTTTGAAGGGGTGCTAATGCAGGGGTCTGTTTTTCGAATAGCTTGGTTTTCAACCATAGCTTGGAGCTTATGGCAATGGCGCAACAGAATTAGAGAAAATCAGACCACAGGCCTTTGCTAGAGATTGGAAGAAGAGCAAAAGCACAGGTGGAGGAATTTTTTGAGGTGCACAGACAGGCCCCGAGGACAATTCCCAGACCTGCTCCTGTCTGATGGGCTCTGCCGATGGAGAATTGGTACAGAGCAAACTTTGATGCAGCCTTATTCAAACATTTGGGGATGGCTGGATTGGGAGTAGTTTTTCTGGACAGCACGGGGAATTTGATTGCAGTACTGAGTCAGAAGATTTTGCTGACTCAAACAGTGGAGATGGCAGAAGCTTTGGCAGCAAAACAAGCAGTCCTATTTGCAACAGAGCTGAGTCTTTCAGGGTGTTGGTTGAGGGTGATTGCTTAATTTGCTTGTGGGTTATACAAGCTCTGAATGCTCCTGGTAAATCTCTCACGTTGTATGGGCATGTGATTGAGGATGCCCATAGAATTGGTTCCACATTGCAATCATGTAGCTTTCACCATGTAAAACGAGAGGGTAATAAGTAAGCGCACTCTCTTGCACGTAGAGCAGTTTTATCTGCAGATACAGATGTATGGGTAGAAGAACTACCTAGTGATCTAGATGATGTATTTCAAAATGATTTTTGATTAGTAAAATGCTCTTACCTTTTTCTCAAAAAAATGAACTTTTATATATTTAAATTAGAATTAACTTCTAACCTTGCATATACTTCCTTATAATGCTTCTCAGATCCACTTGAATAAATCAATGAGCTGAATAAATCCAGAGCCAGAGGCACAAAACTTGGTGTTTCATCTACTGATAAAACAAATGCAAGTGCCAAAAGCAGATAAAGGTTCTTATTACTTCCTCAAACTTATGAGATTCTTATTTTCCTTAAGACCCCTCATAAACTTAATAGTGGGTACATAATTTGCGATGCATATAAGCATTCAAGAATGTCTTCAATTGTCAAATTTGAGAACTTTCCCATGGGTAGGGTGCGTAATATAGTTGGTGAATGATAAGATGAATCCTCAAGAAAGTTCATTTATGTTGCTTATTTGTATTTGATGCAATTAGAAACCTTTTCTTTTCTTTTTCTTTTTTTTCTTTGTGTGTGTGTGTGTGTGTGTGTAGAAACTGTATTTTCATATAATTAAGAACTTTAGTGGAATAATGGATATGATAAACAAGTTTGAAAAGCTGAGTTTCTTATTTGAATGCATGGAATTCTTAGATTTTTAAATTATTCCCAATTTTATTTAATGGCATGTCATTTTATGTTCATGTCATGTGTTTTCTATTTCATCTTCCTATTTCATCCAATGATGGGTAAACAAGTGTAATGGGTAAACAAGTTTAAGTGAGTAATCATTTTTTCTTATTCTGGAATTCCTAATACATGTAGAATGGTCAGGAGGAAGAGAAATAAGAAGAATGGTGCAGGTGGTGGTACAATCATGGTCCCCTGGTGCTATGCTAATGGAGGCTAAGAACATTCTTCAAACTTAGGTACTGCCTTTATTTTTCTCTTTTTAAAAATTTGGAATTCTGGAGTGTTTTGTATGATTGTTGAAGTTGGAAAAGTGAGATAAATGGGTTTATTGAGATTTGAGGATTGGCTAAATGATGGAGCTTGCATATGTTCTTTTCAAGAGAGAATGTGCTATCAATTTTTTGTTATTTTGATGTGCAGGTTATTTTATTTTCTTGAATATAATTTTTTGAAGTTCCTCCTCACCTTTGATGACCAATTCATGGACATCTTTGGGCCTAAGGCTCTTATTAGTAGTTGGAACTAAGTTTTGGAATTTGAAAGTTATGTAAACCATCATCTTATGTACGTATTTGTTTTCTTTATTTGGTTATTAGAAAGGATTTATCAATGTCAAAGACTTTTTTTTAAGGTGGTTCATGACTTCATTCTCAACAATTTAGGTAACTAAAATACTATTACTTTATAACTAATGACGTATAAAACCTCCAGGATGAAACTGATTTTTTGTAATGCCTTATTTGCAAGTATAACCTACCTTCCAGAATATCATGAATAAATGAGTGCCAAACATTTTTTTTTTGTTTGTCTTTTTTTATTTTTTTTATTTTTTTTTGGGCTTGAAAGTGTCAAATTAACATTATCAGAACTGGTAACGATAATGTGGCAGACCACCATACTGAATGACATGGGGTAAGTTTTCTTGATTTTTCTTATGACCCCAAAATTCTACAATAACTTAGTGGTAGAATGAGTCTTCAAGGTTTTAATTTCTTTAAGGGGTAATCATTTTTATGTGTGCGATGATGTATTATACTATTACACAAAATTTTCCCATGCATCACGAGTTAGTGACCATCCCTTGAAAATTGAGATCATAGCACTATAAATGTGTACTCTCTTCTCTCATATAACTGTGGTTCCTACTAATTAAATTTATGGTGGGACTCACAATTCATGTGAGAGGGAGAAGTACGCATTTATGGTACTCTAGAGTATTTAATAATTTTCCAGCGCAATATATGAGAAAATTGATGATGTATTAAAGTCAAAATTCAAATTAGCTTCTAACTGTAGTCTAAAATATCCATTTTAACTTTCTTAGTTTTAATGCCAAGTGACCCATTTATAATACTCAATGAGAAAGCTGAGATGACCATTTCATTATTATTCTTTGCTTGACGACAATTTCATTATTACTATTATTGAATATTTTTGTGCATAAGCATAAATGACCATTTCATTATTACTTTTTTTTTTTTTTTTTGTCTTTTAATTTTGATATATTATTATTTAGTAAGTTTTTTCAATTGGTTGTATTGATGTCAAGCTTATGATGAGAAGGTAATAAATACAAACAATTCAAGTCTAAATCTTGACATCTTAGATAATTTTCTTTTAGCCTTTTTTGCTTTAATTAGTTTTCCATCCAAATTAGATTGTTTATATTTTTCTGTAATTTTTTCTCTGAACTAATGAGTATATTTTTTTATGTTGTTTCTATTCAGATACTTTCTATTTGAAGATCTTGGACATAACAAATTGTAATTAAGTTGAACAATCTGCACCTATTCTCATCCAATTTTGGAGATACTATTAGACCAACTTATTCTTTTACTTTATGTTGTATTTAGTAGAATTTTATGAACAGTGATTGTGAATTGATATTATATATGTAGTATCTAATAGTGATTTCCAAAATTATATACGTAATAACAGTGTAATGAGAAACTTGACGTAACCAGTATTGTGAAAGCTGTAAGGAAGAACTATTTTAGTACTTCCAAATATCCTAATTAAACTAATGTTCTTTATGTTTAATAACCATGCATGGGTTACATACTAGTTTTAGTAATGTGGATGGTGAGGGTAGTGGATTCAAGACCCACTAGGAAGGTGTGTCTAAAACTTGGTAATAAAGAAGAGGATGTGTTTTTATATGTCTAAGTAAAAAGAGTAGTGCCAACATAAATTAATCCATATCCTAAAAGTTTTGCTAAATTACCACTTTCCCACAAATCACCAAGCTTTAGCCTTCAACTTAAGATGAACGGATGTTGAATGTACATACACACAAAAGGCATAACACACACACACTAGGCAACTAAATGGACTTTGCAACTGATACAGGCACAAACCAAGCTAGAATGTTAGATTCTGCCACAACTGAGAAATAAACATAGATAAGAGAAAAGTGGAGAATCATTCTAGATCAAAATAAAAGAGAATCCTAATGTACTATTTTCAGTCAATAACCAATTGTTGTAAACCCAACAATGTAATTCATGACATCAATTGTAGAAATCCCAATCTATATCGTCTCCTCTTGATAGGTTCTCTCATTAGGGAAACGTTCACGACATCAATTATTATTTTCAAAGAAGTTGTTCATGGTCCAAAGTAATAAAAAGAGTGGGATTGAGACCGCAAAAAAAGCCCAAGGCTTGCACAACTTTGCTTAGCAAGAAATCAGTAGTAATTGAATGAATTATGATTACTGAATTTTTTTTTTTTTATTTTAATCTTCACCCAGTGAAAATAATTAGATGCCTATGTTAATTCTTTAATTTATGCACAGACGTTCGGTATGCTAAAAGGCCTAGGCCCAGCTGCGTATATCATGGCCCAGATTTTATGAGTCGGTGATTCGGAATCGATCTCACCGAGACTGAGTTTTCTTTATATCTCTATCTTTTTTCCTTCATTGAATCTCTCTAGCTATTTCTGTATCTTTTCAACAATGGCTCCCGCGAAAGACGACGGGTTTAAGAAACTCGAATACTGCCCCACCGTCGTCGGATTCGACTCGAGTTGCCCGATTACTTTGTTCGTATGCTTCTGACGATTATCCACGCCATTCTTCCTCCTCCAAAGCCAAAGCCAAAGTCAGAGAAGCTGGAAAGCGTTGAGAAAGACAAGCATAGAAAAGAAAGGGATGTAGAAGATGACAGAAGAGATTACAGGAATTAAGGAAGGCATAGCAATCGCCATGAGAAGCATAGGAGAGACGATGAGAGTGAAGACATTGGTGATAATGTTAATCATAGGAGAGGCAACTCGGATAAGCCGGAATTGTATAAGGTTTACAAGGGAATGAGTTCGCCGGAGAAGTGGGAAGCAAAGCAGTTGATTGCTTCAGGTGTTTTGAGTCTTAGGGACTATCAAGGAGATGGATTGTTATATCAAGAAGAAGAAGGTGCTGAGGTTGAGATTGAGATGAATGAGGATGAACCAGCGCTTCTACAAGGGCAGAGCAGGTATTCAAGTTCAATGGATATGTCACCTGTTAGAATTTGTAAGAATCCAGAAGGGTCTTTAAGTCGTGCAACAAAGCTTCAGTTTGCGCTTACAAAGGAGCGTAGAGAAGTTGGCGAACAGCAACAGTCTAGGTAAAACAAGTCCTAGTTGTAATTGGTGAGATTGGTCTAGGTAAAACAACTCAGGTAACTCAATATCTAGCCGAAGCTAGATACATAACAAAGGGTAAAATCGGCTGTAATCAGCCTCGTAGGGTGGCTGCAACGTCTGTAGCTAAGAGGGTTGCTGAAGAGTTTGGTTGTCGTTTGGGTGAGGAAGTTGGATATGCCATTCGATTTGAAAATTGTACTGGTCCAGATATTGTAATCAGGTACATGACTGATGGTATGCTTCTTAGGGAAAGTTTGATTGATGATAACCTTTCTCAGTACTCTATTATTATGCTCGATGAAGCACATGAGAGGACTATACACATGGATGTTCTCTTTGGATTACTCAAGCAACTAGTGAAACGAAGACTCGACCTTCGCCTGATTGTCACTTCTGCAACACTGGATGCAGAGAAGTTTTTAGGGTATTTCTTTAACTGTAATATATTTACAATTCCTGGTAGAAACTTTTCTTGTAGAGATAGTCTACTCCAAACAGCTAGAAAGTGATTACCTTAATGCATCCCTACTTACTGTGCAACATATCCACTTGACAGAACCTGAAGGAGACATCCTTCTTGACTGGTTAGGAGGAGATTGATTTTGCATGCCAATCTCTTCATGAAAGGATGAAAGGGCTAGGTAAAAATGTTCTGGAATTGATTATTTTGCTAGTTTATAGTGCACTTCCAAGTGAAATGCAGTCAAGGATATTTGAACCTGCACCTTCAGGGAAGAGGAAAGTGGTAGTTGCTACCATTATCGCTGAGGCATCTTTGACGATTGATGGAATTTATTGTGTTATTGATCCTAGGTTTGCAAAGGAGAATCTGTATAACCCAAAGCAAGGGCTTGATTCACTTGTCATAACTCCTATTTCACAAGCTTCAGCCAAGCAGCGAGCTGGGCATGCTGGGCGTACGGGGCCTGGGAAATGTTATCGCCTCTACACTAAGAGTGCATGCCACAATGAGATGTCCCCTACTTCAATTCCTAAAATACAGAGGATAAATCTTGGGTTAACTACGCTTACCATGAAAGCTATGGGGATAAATGATATTCTGTCTTTTGATTTCATGGATCTGCCTTTACCCCAAGCTCTCATTTCTGCCATGGAACAGTTGTACAATCTAGGAGCCCTTGATGAGGAAGGGCTTCTGACCAAATTGGGCTGGAATATGGCAGAATTTCCTCTTGAACCACCATTATCTAAGATGCTGCTTGCTAGTGTGGACCTTGGATACAGTGATGAGATTTTGACCATCATTGCAATAATTCAAACAGGAAATATCTTCTACAGGCCTAGAGAGAAACAAGCACAAGCTGATCAGAAGAAGGCCAAGTTTTTCTAGCCAGAGGGAGACCATCTAACATTGCTTGTGGTTTATCAGGCTTGGAAAAGTAATAACTATTATGGGCCCTAGTAATAACTATTTGAGAACTTTGTTTGGTATAAATCCTTGAGGAGGGCACAGGATGTAAGAAAACAGCTGCTCACCATCATGGATAAATATAAATTGAACATAGTGACTGTAGGGAAAATTTTTACAAAGATCCAAAAGGCAATTACTGCAGGGTTCTTTTTCCATTCATCTAGAAAGGACCCACAAGAGGGCTATAGGACCCTAGTAGAGAACTAGCAATTCTATATACATCCAGGCAGTACTCTTTTCCAGAGGCAACCTAACTGGGTCATCTACCATGAGCTGGTGATGACTACAAAGGAGTACACATGAGAGGTCATGGTTATCGATCCTAAATGGCTCGTGGAACTGGCACCTAGATTTTTCAAGGTGGGAGATTCTACAAAGTTGAGCAAGTGAAAATGACAAGAAAGGATTGAGCCACTATATGACTGACATCATGAGCGAAATTCTTGGCGTTTGAGTAAACGCCGTGCTTGAGATGTCTCGATGTCATTCGTTTTGATTATGGGCATTGCTGTAAATTGGAATGCTGCTATCTGCATGGTTGTCCTCATTATTTGATGTGATCCATTCAGCGGGAGATAAATAACAATTTCAAATCTTAAACTATTCTTTTTTAAGACTATTTTGGACTATGTTGTAGTGTTAGGTTTTTGTTCTTTTGTTTTAGTTCATGGTTTAATGGACTTTTGTACTTTATGCGCATGATTTTATTGTAAAAGGAAGCTGCAAGTTCTGTTCAGATTATTGTTACACTACTTGAATGTTATTGAATTATTGTTACACTACATGAACTTCATTGTAAAAGGGAACTGCTAGTTCTATTCAGATTTTAGCTTCATTAGTTCTACAAAATAATGTTGTGCATGCATCTAAGTCCACCGAACATAAAAATCAGGGGGGAAAAAAAGCCAATTCATTAGAAGTTGTAGGAGAATCCTTTTATTGCTCTCCTGCATTCAGTCATCCAACTTGTTTAATGAGTTATCTTAGCTAGCACATATTTGTATATCAGATATACCTCAAAAAGATTTTCAAGACTCTCCATCACTTGACCAAACCAGCCTAGTGACATATCTGAGCAAATATTTCATTATGGGGAAGACCAACAGCAGATAAAAGCCTTCCTCTAGCAATGGAATTGATGACATCAATTGTAGAAATCCTTGTCTGTATCATCTCTTCATGATAGGTTCTCTCACTAGGGCTGGAGAAAACGTTCACAACATCCATTACTGTTTTTAAAGAAAATGCTAATTACTAATTAAAAATCAAAAAATATCACACAATGGAACCCTGCTTCAAAATAGAATGTAGTGTGAGGAAGACCAGCAGATTGTCCTTATATGCGAAAAAGATGCTCATAGCATAAAAATAATACAACAATAACAAAGAAAACTTTCACTGCAATGATGCATGGCACACACCCCTCAATCAAGGCTTTAAGCCTTAATAATGGAATTCAAAAAAGTACTTGCACCATCTATACAATAACATTCCCAAGCATGACTCATGCATTGAGAACTGAAGTTAGCTGCAGATTTAGCGTTAGCTTCTCACAACTCTCAACTAAAAAAAATTGTCTCTAATACTTGGAAGCCATGTAAAATTTGCAAATATATTAAATATTTCTAAGTATTAGAACCACAAAGCTTTGTGCATCCTGACACTGACCTTTAAAAAAAAAATTACAGTATATGATACAGCCTCAGTGCAAATTAAAGGCGTAAATATTTTATATTACCTCATGAAGAGCATCATCATAAGAACTCATATCTGTAAGTATGACAAGAACATGCTTCCCAATTCAAAAGCCAAATATTCAGCTGTAGTAAGAGCCATACGAGGAGTGATAATACATTCAATTGTAGGGTCATTTTCCTATAAAAGAGCACATCAGAGGACACATTTTATGAATGCAATTCAGACACTGTATTACTGAACTTATAACAGTAATAGGTGTATCACAATATGGTCCATATGCAGATTTCAAATTATACCAGGTTCAGAAAGAGCATCACACTCTCCATAGAGCCATTTTCCTCAAAATCATGTGTGAAAAACTGTGCAGTCTCCATATTTACAACCATTGCTACAAATACAATGGCAAAGTTGTCCTCTTCTGCATTCTGTAAATTAATAAAGTAAGTCAGCATAATCACTTAAAAGTTAGAGGGGAAGAAGACAACAACAACAAGATAAGAGACAGTAACAGAAGCGGTGTAAAAAATAATTAACTTAGTTAATTCTAAGGAAAAGGAAACAGCTGGCTCAGTAGTAAGCAATATCATAAAATAACACTTCAATTAAAGCAGTTGGGTTCCTGTCTTTGTGCCATTTCAACTCTATCAGAAAGTTTAAATTTACTTTATGCTACAAATCCGGGCAATTTTACCCAAAAAAATTTAAAAGTTCAGTTACTTTAACTCACAAAGAGAAGTAAAAGAAATTGTTCTTATTAATATAAATTGAGATTCCTATTTACTAGGAAGGTATATAATTCTAGCACTACATCATTGTAAAAGGGAGCTGCTAGTTCTATTCAGATATTAACTCCACTAGCCTCAAACCCGTGCGATGCACGGGAAAGCTATTGAAATGATACACATAATTGAATTTTTTCTAATTTATTCAAAATGAGGCATGTGCCTTAAAAAAATAGAAAAAAAGAAAAGAAAAGAAAAGAAAAAGATTATTGAAGTAATGAAGTTTGATATAAGTTCAAAGAAAAGAAAAGAAAGAGATTATTGAAGTAATGAAGTTTGATATAAGTAAGAGCCAATATGCCATAATTTTCGTTTTATACAAATTATTACACTGTAATAATTATACATATTAAGCATGCATTACCACCATGTCAAAATATCAAAGCCTGTATAAGAAAGATTAAGGGCGTCAAAACTCAGAACAACTATTGGTCACATGGCAGATCTGACATTCATCCTTTAAGACAATTATATTAATGACATTGTAGTGTTGAATTGGTACATCAATTTATGTCTGTGCATAACATCAGGTTTATGTTATTCCCAGTAAACTTTTTTGATATGAAACATTGGCTACACCATACCATATAATCCTTCTAGATGAGGAAATAATTTTAATAACGAAAACTCACATCACATCCCAACAAATATAAAACTAATCTAATTAGTGATTATACATGGCTTCCACTTGTCATGAATGACAATGATCATTTATTGTATACATTGTATCACTGTATGTTGTAGTCTCTTTTTTCACCATAAGATAGGGCAAAGTTAAATCGTGGTCTCAAAGTACTAATAAAAAGTGGTTTCCAAGCTCTTGGTTGAGTTCTTCCTTTCCCATGGTGACTTATATGCTCCCAAAAGTGTAGAGCTCACACGCCTTCGGGGAAAAAAAATCTTATTAATTTCCTCATAGAAATAGAAAAGAAAATTTCCTCTTAATCAATTAAATAATCTCTTTCTCTAGTTTCACCATTCAAAAGTTGAATTTAGTAAATAATCATATAACCAATTGCTGCACAAAAATAAAACTGGCAACGTCATCTTCATCTAACACATATATTAGGTAACTTTAATACAATGCTATATTATGTTAATAATGAAAATCTATACAATGCTAACAAAAGAATTATAAAAAAGATAAAGATAAAGATAGAGATAATTTAGTAGAAAGCAAACCCGAAAGAGAAAGGACTTAAAGCAATATCACAGTCAGAGTAAATCTTTTCCTTTCACTTATGGCTCAATTGACCTGAAATTTCATGGAATTAAATAGCTAAACATAATGATAAGTTACTGAATTACATGCTCTTTCTAAAAAAGAATTTGACTTAAATAATGTAGTATATTTAAGCATATAGTGTCTAAAAAAAGAATTTGACTTTAAGCAACAACAACACCAGCAATTATGCAGCTACTTAAGCCTCCAGCAGCAGCACCAACATGAGTTATGCAGCAACTTAAGTTGAGCATTATTGCCACCAATCATGAGCATTGGTTTAGCCATCATAAATCTTGAAAATTAGTCTCATTCTAGTAAAAACCCGAACATAGAAAATCATTGCATCAAATCAAATCTAATCTTTGCCAAACTCAAGGAGAAGATTACGCAATAATATAAATCATGACAGATCATATTTAACCCCACCCTCTGATTTCATAGTGATTACAAAATTAAGAAAACAATTATAATATATGAAGTACATTACTAATTACATAAAAACAAAAGGAAAATATAAAACAAACTGATACAAACCCAGAGGAGAAAGAAGAAACGGAACAAAGTGGTAGATTTTTAAGTGGGGAGTTTTCCTACATGTTGCAATGGCCTTAATTGCAGAGAAAGGTTTAAACCCTCCTATCATTGACCTTCTTAACCAAAATTCTCAAAAAAGAAACAGTAGTGAAGGCAGTTTCATATTCTCAAACACTTCTACATTCTGCATAACATTGATTTTTTTTTTTTTTTGGCTACCAAGCATGGTGCTCAAAAACTTTCAAAAACTACAACATGGCTGTACAAATGAACTGCAAGCAGTAGGAAGGGGTAATCACAAATTTAAAAATAGTTGATTTCTAAGGACCATGCTATCAATAACTTATCAAGGAAAACTCATAACAAAATGAATTGCATGGTTAACATTGGGAATAAGGCCAAAATCTGACTCTAACCTTGGTCCCATAGGCCATAAATTCAATCATGCAGGCCACACCCTGTAATTGTTGAATCAGAACATATAGCTGATTACGTACATACTTTCAGATCAATCCTCACGTGCTCCAATTATACAAATATAAATAACCATATATCTTAGGCAACAAACTTAAGTGGACCTCGAGGCAGCTTGTACAAAACTTGAAGTCTTGAACTTAAGTCCATTATTAGGACCTAACAGTTGCATCTACTGTAGAAATGCCTATGTTGGATAAGTTTGATTGGATCAATTTCAAGCTTAGTTTTTCTTCCAATTAAACACTAACAATCTATTATTAATCCAATAAGTAAGCATTTCATGCACATGCTGATTTGATTTCAAAAAAAGTTCTAGAGAATTACCACAATAAGAAAACCATTTAGCAAAATATTCCACATAATATAATCTTTTCAAGGCAAGCATTTTATCAAACACACATCATGCATTATTATTGCAACCACTGCTACATATAATCTTATCAAAGAACTACCTACAAATACATTCAACTCAAAACCCAACAACTAAATCCTTTGGTAGACTAAGTTCTCCAAATTGCAATTGCTAGTACTTCAAATGAAATTTTTGAGGCTGAAAGTATATAGAACACATACAGCACATTAAAACACACACATACACGAAGGAGAAAAATCTCATAGATCATTTAATCTGAAAATAAGATGTCAAAATCTCAAACATGTAAAAGCAGCAAAAGAAAAATCACAAATTTATGCATAAAGCCATGCCTTATATGACTTTTAAATAATCCAAATGCAGCAATATTAGAAGCAATTTTAAGGATTATTCCCTACTCTCAGTGGCTTTTGCAACATAAAAATCACAATCAACACATATACATCTCATGAAGAACAAATAACATATTTAGGGGGGAAAAAGATAAAAATAAAGAGGAAAACTTACTGTTAGCAGTCATGGCGAGTCAGTGGTGGGAGAGTACACGTTGGCAGGAAGCTGGCTTGACAGAGGGGCTGACCTTATTTCTATCTCCCTCTCTCTTTATTTATCTCATTTTGTTCTATGTTTAAAGTTTATTAACGGTTATGGGCTCTCATTTTAAGTTTTTTTTTTTTTTTTTTTTTTTTTTTTTTTTTTTAAATAAATAAAGTGTGGATCGGTAGGTTTTAATGATTAGGAGTGTAGATATTGAAAAATTCAGGTGCTAAGGAAAAGCAATTGTAGTAAATTATAGACAACAGAAACCGTCTTTGGGGAAGGAAAAGTATTCGAAGAGGATAATTAACAATGTTATGCTTAAACTTAGGTATATGGTGTTGCAAAGAAGAAGTGGAGCAGAATTCATTCAAATATCCAAAACAAACAAAATGCTAAGAAAAAACCAAATTGTAACGAAAAACCTTTATTAAAACCATAAATAACCAAAATGCCTAGATTAAAACAAAGCAAATACCCAAATTGCCAAACATAAATCATAGTTATCGCAAGATTTTGGTTTTTTCTTTTAAAAATTAAAATAAAATCAGAAAACAAAGAAAGGAAAAATAAATAAATAAAAACTCACCCTGTAATAGTGTACCGCCGGTTGAGGGAAGCCAGTTTTTTGGTGGTTAGAGTCTGACGGTGGTGCTGGCCCAAGATGTCTCCCTATCTCCCCTTATGCATACGTTTTTTACATTTCATGCCAAACGGTAGGAAAAACAATGGCAGAACCCATCTATTTTTTGAAAGGGGTCAAAGAACAACTGTTGACAATTCAGATTTTAAACAGTTTAAAACAGAAACGTATGTATATTGGAGATCTAATATGATAATTCGTAAACTAAATGCAGTGGTGAGAAGTTTCAAGGAAAAAGACTATTTGATGTAAAAAAAGAGTGCTAACCTTTAAAAAATAATGTTGCAGAGAACAGATGAGGCAGAGCAGCAAATGATATGGCAGTTGCAGTTAACGATTACGTTGTCCTCATTAGCTTGAATATGAATATCAAGATCAAAAACTCAGGTAAATAATTCCTTAATATGCAGTAACACAGAGTTTAGCAAAATCTTCACTCTAAACTTCAGATTTGGCTAATAAAATCAATTTGTAAAGAAAAAAGCTTGCTAAAACATGCAAATCAGAATCAATTCAAACACAAATACACTAAATGGACAAAATCTAATACGAAGTATAAGATTAGTAGAAGGGAAATCAAACCATCCTAACCTATCAGTTAGTTCCAGCAACTCTTCTTGGAAGTTACCCAAGTGTCGTAATTGACAAAGATCTCAACAAATTTGTAATTTCAATAGAATCACAGGGTCATAATTAAGCTTTCAAATTTAACTATTAAAATCAAGGGTGACACTCCCAATATCTTCAAAATAGAAGGCAAATATGATAAATTAGGTATAAAATATTAAATTATATGAAATAAAATTCTTGGAAAAGTAACTTAATAACTAAATAGAATAGACTGAAAATAACATAAGAAAGGCAGAATTATTTAATAATAAACAGATTTTGCAAATTAACAAAACAAAACTCACAAACATAATAATAAATGATGCTAAAATACATTCATAACTGATTGTGCATGATGTGTGGAGAGCAAAACTTCATCTTTCTTTGAATTATAAGGTGAAATCCAAAATCAAAACAACCCAAATATACAAATTCAATGTGAGGAGAGGAAGGAAGGAAGATAGAGAGGCTACCATTAGAAGCCGAAACTAAAGCTGAAACCGTAGAACAGGAAGATGAAACCGTGATTGAAACGGTAGAACAGAAGCTGAAACCGTGAGAATCAAAAAGTGGGGAAGGGGAAGGGACTAAACCTGAAACAATGAAACAAAACGTGGGACTGGGAGACAGGAAGTTGTAACCGTGAAAAAACATCAGGTTTGACAAAGGGAATTAGTTGAAAAGGCTTTGGGTGTTGGCTTGGGCTTTACAGTGGAATTAAATGTAAAAGAAGTGGACTTTAAAGTAGAGATAGGGCTGGAAATAATTTTAGTTTTATTAGGATTGTAAAATTGGTAAAATGTATTTTAAAATTAAATTAAAAATTTAGAAAAGATGATGGAAATGACGTGGCTGCTGACATGGCTTAATGTGAGCGTAGCAACATTAAATGCTACACTTCAGCTTTTAGTAATATATAGATCAGTTCAACAAAACAATGTTGTGCATGCATCTAAGTATGCCTAATGTAAAAATCAAGAAAAAAGGCCGATTCATCTATATCTATATATTACTAAAAACTGAAGCATAGCATTTATTGTTACTATGCTCCAGTTAAGCCACATCAGTGCCACGTCATTATTTATTTTCTTATTTTATTTTTTATTTTTAGATTTACCGGTTGTCATTTATTGAGCATCTCCTTAAATTTGGATGTTACTCTTATCTTCAACTTTATCATGTGTCCATCCATTAACCAAGACTCTTCAAATGCCACTATTATATGGAATTTTGATAGTCACCAATAGGTTACAACCTCCTCACATCCTTTATTTGTTGTAACTTCTTCCAAATATTGGGTATGATATGACAATTCTATATATATATATATATATATATATACACACACACAAATTTCAGCCACGTTAACATTTAAAAACACCAAACATTGTGACTTTTCAGGATTTTAAGTTTTTAACTAACCGTTTAATTCAATACTTTTTAAATACACCTTTTAAGAATTAACTATAAACAGGTGCCTTTTCATTTGGTTGTTGATGTGAAACATTTTGATTTCTAATTTTTACAGGTTTCATAGCAGTTCTTCTTTCCAAAAAAAACCACAAACACTTCTCTCCTCCCTATCTTTGTACGTACTTCTCCTTTTCTCCACCTCCCACTGTACTTTATTTCCTACAATAATAATTTTGAGACTTTAATTTCATAAAAGTTTTGCTCATTTTGCAGAAATCCTCAGAATCAAGCAAATTGTCAAAGCAAGCCCAAAAAGCAAAGGTCAGATCCCTTCTCTCATTCTATAATTTAGTAATCTAATTTTACCTATCTTAAACCCAAACCAATAGACAATGAATGGATAGAACTGCTTTTAGCCTTCTTACCCTTCTGATTCTTTGAATTCGTTTGAGGTTTAGTTTCTTCCCCTTCCCCACCTTTTGATTCTCACGGTTTCATCTTCCTATTCTACAGTTTCAGCTTCTGTTTTGGATTCTAACGGCAGCCTCTTTGTCTTCCTTCCTCTCCTTACATCTATATAAATACTGATGTAAGCCAGGTGGTTTAGTTGAGGTATCCCTACATCCCTATTTCTTGCTCTATTATTTTGATTGATGGTTTCTTTCTTCCTTTCTACGTTTGTTTCTGCCTATTTCATCTATGGTGTGGATGGTTTCATTTTTGTTAGGGTGTTGAATTTGTTACTGCTGGGTTACTTTCTATTACGTTACATGCCTAGGTTTCCCTACATCCCAATTTCTTGCTTTATTATTTTGCTTGATGGTTTCTTTTTTCTTTTCTACGTTTGTTACTGTTAGGTTACTGCTGGGTTACTTTCTTTTACGTTACATGCCTAGGTTATTTAAATGGCGTGGGTTGTATTGTAAAGCATGTAGCTGTATGGAATGGTGGCCATTAAATTAGTAAAGAGTTTGTGTTTTCTTTTTTATGAGATCCCTTGTGAAATTTTCCCACTAATTTGGATGGTTCTCCAATTGGTATAATTAAATTTTGATATTTTTGACAAAACCGTTGGTATTATTCATTTGTGCCTCAACCATTAGTCTGCTGGCCTCCTTTTGTACCACATCAGACTACTGTCTCTCCCTCTCTCTTTAGACTCTCCAGCTTAAGCGTTATGTTTCCTACCTTGCCATTATAAGTTACAACAGAGACAGTGAACCAGTTTAACATTTCTCTCTAGGATGTATATAAACTACCCATGTCCTTCCTTCCACCATCAATGGCAATCTCCTTCTCCCAAGTCCCAACTGTGCTTCGGATCCAAATATACATGTATGCTTTGCTACTTCCTACCTTACCAAAGCTCAAGGTATTTTGTCTCTTTTATTTTCTTCTGTACTTCTTATTCTTTAATTTCTTTTATTTTCTCCCCTGCCCTTGAGCCCTTCTCTAGAAAACTGCCCAATTCTCTCTCTTTACATCTTCCTATATCTTTTAAAATTTTCTTTTGTTAGATGCATGCCAATTGTTTGATAAAATAGCTGAGTGTTTCGATTGTTTATTTATTATATATTCAAAACTCAACAGATTTAGTATGACTATATGCTGCAGTTTTATTTTAAGATGGGTTGGTAGATTGTTTCCTAATTCTTAAGCATCTTCTTGCGAAAGTATATATTCTCTGTTGTCCCACCACCCAAATTGGATTATGCAACTAAACTTATAAATTTAATATCCATTGATATTTCAAAACCAATGGTAGCTAGACTTGATATTTAGATGAACCCCATGATGTGGCTTGGTGACAAATGGGCATAGGTACAACTAACAATACAATACAATTTGATGAACAAGTATTTCAGCATTACTAGATGCAAAACAAATCAGGAGTTTGAATTAACTGTAAAATTTGAAATTTCTCTGTTGGGACTATATGATTCTGGGTGTTGGTATTTTTTTTTTTTAACATGTTGCAATACCATTGGACTAATATTCAGATTTTGAGATAACGTCAGATGAGATTGTAATATGTTCAGAGATTAGATATTTTCTATTGAAAAACATGACTAGTGCAAAATATCACATAATTTTTATCTATGTTTTGTAGCCACAATGCTTAATCCCAAAACATATTATCAAATAAACAATTATTAGCAAAATCTAAGAATTAAATTTCTATACATGCATTGTTATAAAATAATAATAATAAAAATAAAATTGCAAAAGTTAAAATTTGTCACCTATCCGATTATTTTCGTTTGGCTAACCTTTGCTTTTCTTTAAATAAATGGCATTATAGAGTACTTCTAATACAACTATTAAGAGTACTTTGTTTACCACAAAGGATTAGAAAATAAACAAAAATTTGTAAAGTCTCATAGTTTAACATCTAAATTGAGCACTATAAAAAATCATACTATGTAACAGAATAAATATCAAATTATCTAAATCATGCTATGTAATAGAATAATATTATATTTTTATATGCTATATTTAATTCTTTAGAACGCGTTCTACTGTATCACTCACGGTTTCATCTTCCTGTTCTACGGTTTTAGCTTCTGTTTTGGCTTCTAATAGCAGCCTCTCTGTCTTCCTTCCTTCCTTCATCTCCTCACATCTATATAAATACTGACGTAAGCGGGGTGGTTTAGTTGAGGTATCCCTACATTCCAATTTCTTTTGTTCTCTATTCTTTTGCTTAATGGTTTTTTTTTTCTTTTTTTCCCTACGTTTGTTTCTGCCTAGGGTGTTGAATTTGTTACTGCTGGGTTATTTAATTGGAGCACTGCTTCTTTTTTGTATGATTTTCTAGCCATATTGAATCTATATATTAAATCTGTCACCTTTTACTATTTCGTGCTGTGCTCTATTGTTTTGTTTGATGGTTGTTTTTTTTTTTTTCCTTTCTACGTTTGTTTCTACCTAGGGTGTTGAATTTGTTACTACTGGGTTATTTCATTGGAGCATTGCTTTTTTTGGACATGTTCATTCTGTATATATCTATTTTAATATTCTTCAGTACAGACAGAGTAGAAACCTGCATATGCTAATTTCAGAAATAACTTTTTGTGGATTCTTCTCTGTCTCTCTCTTTTTCTTTACCATTCTCTGAATGATTCCTCCAACAAAATAAAACATGGTTTCCCCTATTATGAATGTCAATTCAACTCAAAATATAAGAAAGTGAAACAAGACATGAGGGATGCTGTGTGCTTTGTAAATTGTACAGCTCATAGTTGTATGAAATGGTGGCCATTAAACAACTGATTGTTTTAAACCCTTCATATTCGTCCTTTTGTACTCCACTATAATAATTAATTTAAAAGAAAAGAATCTGAATCCTATTTCTCTTTCCTAAGAATCATAGGCTATGATGTTACTGAAGATATTTCTGGAATCCTCATAGCTCTTCTTTTTTTTTTTTTTTCTTTTTTTTTTTCTTTTTAAGAATTTGAATCCTATTTCTTTTTCCTATGAATCATAGGCTATGATGTTACCAAAGAAATTTCTGGAATCCTCATAGCTCCTTTTTTTTTTGGCCACCATCTGCTTATATATTATATATCACAATAAATTAAATGCCTTCTTTTGGAAACAATCTTGCCCTTTTCTTTTTCTTTTTCTATCTATGTTGAAATTTCAATAAAGAAAAAAAATGTAAGATTCTTCACATTTACAATATGTTACAAAATATCTATGTGAGTGGAAAATATATTTTGCTCTCCAGCTAAGGAACTTAATCTAATATGGATGTTATTGTTCAGCCTGATGTATAGGTCATGTAATTATAAAGCCATAGTCATATGGAACATGTTATTGTGTAGGTGTGGGAGCAAATTTCATATTGATAATGCAAAAAAATACAAAGAATTCTCATATAAGTCACTCCATAGATATTAGGGATTTGCATAATTGTTAATTGCTGGATCTTCTAAAGGTATTCCAATGTCTTGGATCAAATCTCCTCCACCTAGAGGACAACTTTAAATCATGGACAATCAATATGACTATAGAATTTGGTAAGTAGAAAATATGCCTCTTAATATGTAGTGATCCTACTTAAACTCCAAGAAATGGTTCATTCTATATAATATTATTCAATGTATTTAAAGTATCATAGCCAGTAGCCACTAGCTAGGAAGTAAATCCAAGTAATAAAATTTTAATTCCTTCTTTTACTACCTTTAGTTAATAATTAGCTAGGAATCATGTTGAATGCGCAATAGGCATGTGAGATATTCTTCCTTTGAATTCAAGTCACCAGGATAGACTTCAACACTTCATAGAATCAAGTCAAGAAACTCCCCCAGACCAATCCATCATCCTACAACTCCTCAACTGCATCTTTGAATTAGTATACGCAGAATTGATACCTTCATGCCCCCATCCTAAACGCTTCTACTATCTGCATATTTTTTTACTTATTCATTTTTCTTTTTTAGGCAGGTAATTCATTGAAACAAATCTAAGAAACATTTAGAACACAAAATATCCTCAGAAGGCAACCCGATACATATGGGAATCACATATTACAATTTACAACCAATACATTTCACCTGTTCCATTTTGTTTTATTGGTAAGTTACAGACGTACCTAGTAGGTTTTAAACTCTTGACCTCACCTTTCAACTAATTATTATAGGAGAAGGAAGTGCCAATTGAGCTATATTTAAGCATGTATTTTGATGAAATATGTACTGATTGCCATGTTACTCTTTGCTTGAAATGTTTGGGTTTCTTTTCTTCCTATTGGATGTTTTTTTTTTTAATTATCTGCATTGAACAACTTGCTAAATACAGGTTTTGTTACAAAGCATGGTTAATACATCAAGTTTCTGAACATATTTGAATTTTGGAGAACTGTGTGAGTGTGGTTTCTATGATAGGTTACTTTCCCTATATCAGTATATTGTCTTTGAAGGAAATCAAGTACTTACCTTAAACTTGACTTTAACTAAGTCCACTTCAAAGATGTATTCATGAGAATAGTACGCTTAAATGGCAATAAATATCTGGAGTCAAAATGTTTGCATCATTTTCCATATATGTGAAACTCAACAAAATAATATCATAGGCCATCAAATTTGAGATTGTTAGTAGATCTATAAGATTACCCTAGATTGATGTAAAGTTAAACGAAATACATAGCACAATAGCTCAAAATTTTCAAGATTGTTTGAAGAAAATTTCCCAATACAACATTTATACCCGTAAACTTTCATTTGAACCAGTGTATCTTGCCACAAGCTGTGATGCAGGAGCAACATCAAAGTCCTTCCATAGTATCCCATATGCCTTTTGGGATGTGATTTTACAAATTCGCTTTTGTAGCTCACAATAAATAACCGAAGTGCATCAGCTGTGTATCACATGCCTTTTGGGAAATTCCATTGTTGCCCGAACAATTTATGTAACCAAAAGAAATAGGACATTGTTGAATGAGCTGCTTTGCTGGGAAATCCCATTGTAAATAAAGCTGGATTATTTCTTCAAGTTTGTCCAACTCTCAATTATAAATAAAATGAACATGCTATGCTAAGATTTTTTTATATTATCTTTTGGTTGTGTAGGTTGTTCATATCTGCTACCAATTTAATATGGATTATCTGTTAAATTGCAAGTTCAAAAGCTGGTATATATAGTCAGGTATCTCTAAATATTAGTTAGAAATTGATTTTTAGGTGGGTGTAATCAAATGGCTTTCTATAAATTGACTGAAAAATGATAATTAAGCCAAAACATTCCATGAAGAGATGTTGCTACTTCTGGAATTGTTTCAAAGACACCAATCAAAGCTTGAATTTCTATGAGGCTGAATATATGTCATTGATCAGTAAAATGGATAGCTTAGGAGAGAATAAAAGTTAAGGGGAATAAGGGTCCTCCAGTTGTCTTTGTTGGGTTCATAAATTATGAAATGTAAAAGAAAAAAAAGAGGCATATATAGCATGTAGGTGAGAATTCGGGGCAGTGCTAAAATAGGCAGTGGAAGCTTTTAACACAAAGTGAAAGAGTAAAAACAAAGGGAGATAAAAAAATAAAAAAATAAAAAAATGAGTTTGGTCTAAAAAACGAGGTTGGATTAAGTATAAGTTGGGTCTTACCCTGTGATGTTTTCATTATTAATGGAACTGCATAAAGGCAAGAATCTCCAAATAGTTTTAGAAAAATTCTCTTCATGTTACTTGTGTGAAGTTACTATAATATTTTATATATTATCTTTTGGTTGTGTAGGTTGTTCATATTTTCTACAAATTGATTACAAACTATCTATTAAATTGCCAGTTCAAAAGCTGGATTGTTTCTTCAAGTATGTCAACTCTCAATTATAAATAAAATGAAAAGGCTATGTTAAAATATTTTTATACTATCTTTTGGTATGCTAAAATAATTTTTATATTATCTTTTGGTTTCTACCAATTTATTATTCATTCAAACATAGCTTCAAGGGCTGCCTTATACCTCAGGATCCCTATGTTCCAGAGAAGCTTTGCTTCTGGTATGTATCAGACTTTGCTATGATGGTTTTTTTTTTTTTTTTTTCCTTTTATATGTTATATTAATCAGAAAGACTGAGATGTGGATTTGGATCTCTCATTTATATGTTAGTTGGTTGAAATGGTTGATCTATGATTCCTTGATCAGAATATTGGTTTTTGGAAATGGGGTTTGATTGTTTTTGTCATTGGTATCATATTTATTTTCCAACTTTTGGTTTTTGTTACTACTGAGATTAATGGGTTCTTGATTTTTGGAAATGGGTTTTGTTTGTTTTTGACATTGCTATCATACATACCAAGTATATTTTTATTTTTATTATTAAATTACTGCTGAGATCAATCAGCTCTTGAATCTTGGCATTCATACAAAAGAATATAGAACCAAATCAAGTTGAAAAAATGGGGAAATTTAATTTAAAAAAAAATTGAAACTCTTTAGAACCATGTGATCAATTGTAAAAAGCAAAAAAAGAGGGATATTAAAAAAAATATAATGAGGTTGGTCTAAAAAATGAGGTAATAAAGTAATTTAATAATGTTGTGAAATTATTAAGACTTTTTTTTTTTTTCAATTATTGAGACTTTTTGTGTTCCTATGAGGACTCTTTATTATTAGACAAAACATTAGGCACTTATATAAAAAAAAAAAAATATATATATATATATATATATATTTGTACCGTCTCAAATATAAATGAAAAGGGGAAGGAAGCATCTCTTATGCCACATTCCAAGACCATCAATCATGTGGTAAACGAATGAGTGAAATGACACCTTCTTTGGTTGTAAGAATAACATGTGAGTGGATTTTACATATTCATCTATTTATTTATTTATTTTTTTAATTTCATCTACTTAATTTAGATATTTATAACTAGACAATTAAATAATAATTTATGCAACAATCAAAAAATGCAAAAATTGTCTATACATATTTATCATGGATGGTTATAACTTTACATTTTACTTTGCATTTATGTATTCTTATGCTTTAATTTACATATTTATAACTAAACGATTAAAATTATGAATAAAATAATTAAAACAGTTCACTCATTCATAAAGCTAGCAAAATACTATAAATTACAATCCTAAACAACTTCAAAAATACAAACCAAAAATATAAAAAAAAATAGTCTTTACACAATCACAAAAAATGAGCATGCAACATGAATTACCTATAGAATCATTGGTCAAAATATTTTCCAATGTGGGAAGACAATCGCCAAAATTTTTAGGCAATGAAGTCGTGCACAGTTTTAGAGTCATTGTTTTATTTTTGAAAAAAGATTGACTTCATAGATCCAATATTGCAATTGTGATGATAACAAGGTTCACGTGTCATCCTTAGTATATGATTATTGACATGTTTTGTCACCAGTTGATTTTTTTTAAGCACATAAGTTTCTTAATATGTGTTATGTTTTTAAAAAACAGTTGCAAGCGATTCAATCAGCTAACAAAAGAAAAAGTTCTTCACGACATCAACCTAACTGGACTGCTCCAAAATTATTTATTCCTTCGAAAGGAGGAAGGAAAACTCATTCATCAATGCTTTAGGACTGAAAACAAACAAGCACTATTTTGGGTCAGAGCTCACAAATATTTTGTACAAGATCAAACTAAAGCGGGAAAAGAAATCCTTTTTCAAGCCAACATAGAAGGAGACAAAAATACAAAATATGGATTGGCAATTGCGCTGTTGTGCGAATCAAATGATGAGGGAATACAACTACTATTATCAATTCTAAACCAACTAGATGGAAAACTATTGCTGCAAAACTATCAACAAATCCTTCAACATACAACTTTTGGAACAAACACATTTCACATCCCAAATAACCAAGCATGTAAGAAAAATGGAGTGGGTCATTGGGATCGTGAATGCCCTTACCCTTATGGAAACGAAGAATTACATGTAACATGCAAAATGTGCTCAACTGATTTGAAAATGTACAAATTAGCCAACTGAGTATGGTAGAAATTATGTTTCAAAAATAAAATCTACAATAAAACTTCCTCATTCTATTCCAAATACTAATCTTTAATAATACAAAATTAATTCAAAGACCAAAACCTCCAATCACCATGAATCCTGCAATATATATATATATATATATATATATATATATCATTATCATAAAAATATTATCACGCACAACGCGTGGGTCTGCGACTAGTTTAACTTTAACAAACGTGACATTGTTTTGGCCATTTGGGAGGTACAAAACAACAATCTTAATAAGCTTACACTCAAAAGGAATAAAAAAAAAACAGTTCCCCTGTAAACTACACTAAAGGATTATCGTAAATAAAACATTCAATTTGATGATAAGAACTAAGGCTCAACCCCAAAGGAAAATATATAAATAAAAATTAATATCACATTTGTCCTTAATATACACAATTAAGATGTATGTTGAAATTACACTGGGCACATTGATAAAACAACTCTATGCAAGTATCACAACAACTGTCACATTTAAGGTGATCTTTAGTTTCCTCAATGGAAGTAAGGGGGTGTGGGTGACAGTAAAATTCATCTGCACCTCCAAACTTGATAGTTGGGTATTTCCCAAGAATACATTTGGTATGTGCAGGATAATCACAATTTGCACAATAGTAGAACCAATGCTTTGGGTTGCGTTCTTCTTCACAAATATCACAATAATATTCACCGGAGTCATCTTCAACAGTATAACAGAGAGTGAAGGGATGCTCATGTTTTTTGTACCTTGCAGTTTGTGGTAGTGTAGCACATTTGAAGTCCAAAGCAAATTCGCAAGTGGTACAACGGAATATTGGGTAAATTTTAGAATCACAACAGCTACAATTCTGTTTAGATTCTATGCTTGAGAGAAGAAGTCGATGCTCATGACCATGGTGAGTAAGGATGTCTGGGATTAAACTACATGGAACATTGAGACTAAACCCGCATGGTTTACAACTATAATTGAAGCCAGAGCAATCACGATCACAGGCATAACACCAAAATGTATTTTTCCTAGTATAAGGTGACTTTATGAAGAGGATGAGTGGGTGTTGGTGAAGTGAGTGATGTTTTTTCCTAGGTAATTTGGCACAAGATTCATGTAGAAAGAAGCTACAACTTACACAACTATAAAAGGGAGGGAAATTTCTTGTAAGCACCCATCGCATTTTTCATTATTTAGAACGTCATCATCAGATAGCTTTAAGTCATGCTCATGACTGAAGTGTTGAATTTTTGTGGCTATTTCAGTTCCGTCCTCCCCTGCTTTGATATTTTTGACATCGTAAGCTTTTGAGTCAACAGATTGATTGAGCTCTAAATCTTCATTCTCCCCCTCTTTAAATTCTAGCAAATTTATGTTCTCCCTATTTCTGTAGCCCGCAGCACAATTTAGGTGGGCAACAAAATTGCATCTGGAACAATAGTAAAACCCATAGTTTGTGTTCACTTTTTGAACACACAGCTGACAAAATCGAGAGTCGGATTGATGGAGTTCAACTTCAAGATAAGAATAGGTGAGGTGAAGGAGGTGCTTGTGACGCCCAACTTTGAGTGTGCGCGGCAAAGAAGCACAACTATTATGAACCCAGAAGCCACATAAGGCACACTGGTTAGGTATACCCTCGACTTTTTTGCCACAAAGGTCACAAGTGAACGACATCCACTTCCAAAAGGGGGTTAATGGGTGGTGGTGGACTTGAGAAGATTCGATGGTGGGTGGTAAGGAAGCACATGTGGCGTGAAGGTTGAAGTCGCAGTAGTAACAGCCATAAGTGTATTGTCGGCGAGATTCATTGCAGAGTTGGCATTTGGTCTTTTGTTTGTGTTCAGGATAAAGTGTCTTTTCATCAAAGAGAATGAGAGGATGGATTGGGTGCAAGGGATGGTGCAACCCAAGGGGTAATTCCGCACATGATTTATGATGTCTGTATGGCAACCATCTCCTTTTTACAAGTTTGCATTTTCCACAATAGTAGCTAGGACCATAAACTGATTCTTGGCACCCCCGACAAGCAGCTCCACTTCTGCAGTCTTGTTGGAAGACCAAGGGATGCTTTGAATGGGAAAAATGTAGAAGCTGCTGCGGCTGCTCCATCTTGTTCTATGACATAATCATCAAAATGGTGATGCGTCAGAATTGGTTTCGAATCTATCAAATAACACACCATTTTCTTTATATTTCGATGTAAAATGACCGATTTTGGAGTTTGAATTTTAATAATAAAAAGATTCCAGCTTTTGGTTTGGGTTCATACTGTTACTAACAAAGCGTATACAGAGGATTTGGGCGTGAAGAGTTCTATTCCGACCAAATTGTTTAAAAGGCATGGGTTTGGCCTGGGTGGGTATTTTTGTTGGGTGGGTCTTTTCAATTTTGCAATGTTAAAAGTGGAAGACAATTTTAATAACCTACAAACTATTGACGTAGACATAGGATTAGGAATTTCATAAATTTATTTCATTATAATAAAAACGTGATTTTTTTAACTTTGACTAGAAAAACATTATTTCTTTGGATAAATAATAAGAATAATGGCCTTTATTTTTTCGTGTGTCTCTTTCTTTCATTCAATCACTCTCTTTAATTTTTTTAATACTCATTCTACCACTCCCTTAATCTTTATAATATTTTGATGACAAGATTTTGTAGCTTAGTTCAAACAAGAATGTAAACTATCTTTATGGGACAAAATTTAATATGGATTAGGTTCTTCTAAAAAAAAAAAATTTTGCTAAATCCACTATTGGAATAATTTTATTTCCTACAATTACCTTCCTTACCAAATATTAGTGTGATCTATTCTTTCTTTCAAATATTATGGTAGTGGGCATTAAAAACTCGCTAATCTATGAAAAAAATTTAGGTTTTTTTGGGTATTCTTCAACATAATAAACAACTACTTTTATAGATTTAATAGTAAATGACAACTAATTATTTTGAAATTTTACATGTGATTAACCTATAATAAATTCAAATAAAAAACTTAGAATCAAGAAAATAATGATTTATAGAAAAACAATTAAGAGATTTACCTTTCATCATCCAATAATTAAAAAAAAAAAAAACATGATATACCTTTTATTATCTCATAATTTAACAATAATATATCTCACAAAACTATAGAGTCAATTCAAGTCCAATAAAATATTTCAGGTGAAAATTTTTTTTGGAAAAAAAAAAATTCCAAGTGTTTGATTGCATTCCTAAAAATACTCCGGAAAATATTTATAAGTGTTTAGTTGTATAAATGTTATGAAAAAAAATATTTTCCACTACTTTAACACATTCTCATCTCCCAAGCACATATATAATAAAAATTAGTAAAATTTAGATTTAAAAAAAAAAAAAAAATCCGTAATCGAGGACCAACAGTTAGCAATAGTGGTTGGCTACCAAAGACTGGGAATTTTAGTGGGGGGCGGGGGCTGGAAGTTCAATTAATGAGTTTGGGTGATGTGGAAAATGGTTTACGAAAAATAAAAGCATAAACTAATTTTCGCCATAAATGCTCTTATCTTATGGTCAAGCAGAAAAAAATTTATAGTTGATCAACATTTCCAGTCACCCCAAACACCCGTAAATGAGGAAAATGTTTTCTTGAAATCAATTCAATCGAACCAAACACAGCCCAAATCTTACAACATTTAATGTTTATATGAAAAATTTTAAGCAAGCAAAGTAACCTATAGTTTATAATTAACAATAAAAACACACACACACACACATATATATGAACAAATTTGTAAAAGTATCAATACTTACAACAAGAATAATATAATTTGGCTTCAAAACACACCTAAAAAAAGCTTCCAATTGGCCTCAATTTTGAGTTTGTTGAAGTTAAGTTCATGTAACATTTATCTATAACTACGAAAAGAAAAGGGCATCAAACACAAAGGGGTGGGTGAATCCACATGTAGATGGATCACATATGAAAAGAAACAGAGAGAAAGAGGGGCGCAATGTGTGAGAATTGGTTTCAAATCTGACAACAGCTTTTTTTTAAAAAAAATTGCTCTCAATTTCGATGTAAAATGACTGATGTGGAGTTTGGTTGTGAGAGATATTGAGGTGATTATAGGATTTTAATAAGAAAGATTGAAAGTTTTTGGGGTTCATACCACTGCAGAGAGAGAGAGAGTATACAGAGGAGGATTTGGGTGTGTGTTTGATGTTACTTGGGTCTAATAGAAGTAAGTACAAAAATTGAATTTTTAGAATTAAATTAAGAAATTTGGGTTGAACTATTTTATGTGATTAACGTATAATAGATATTACATAAAACTTGGATTCAAGAAAATAGTTATTTAAGTGATATTCATTTTATCAAAGATATATTAAATGTAACATAAACTAAACCATTTAATTTATGAAATTTTACCACATCTAACATCTATATGACCAATTTTAAGATAGCAAAGCACCTTATTGTTTATGAATAACAATAGAAAAACACACATATATATGAACAACTTAGTAGAAAAATTATCAATACTTACAAAGAGAAGAATACAATTTCGGCTTCAAGACACCCTAAGAAAGCTTCCAAGTTAGCCTCAATTTTAGTTTTGTGAAAGCCAAATTCATGAAGAAATCATCTATAACTTCTACTATATATAGAAGATTATTATGCCATTGTGTCAAAAAAGAGAAGTAAGTAGGCAAAGCAAGGCATTTATGTTTACTTGCTAACTTAGACTTGTATAACTCATGTGGAACAAGAGAAACAAGACAAGGCATTAATGCTTGCTTGCCAACTTAGACTTATATATTCTCTTTTATTTAATCTTCTTTCTTTTTTTAATTCAAGTTCAAAATTCATACTGACATTTACGTTTTCTTTCTTTTTTCTTGCTTGTCTATACCAACACTTTTCACTGAGTGGCCAATATTACTTAATTGCAGCCACTAAGAGTTGTTCAGTCACCACCACTATAGCTAAAGTTAACTTGATCTTCCACCAAAAGAGAAAAACTATTAGCAAGTGGAAAAAATGTCAAAATTGTAGGTGGTTTACTAGTAATTTAATGAATCAACGCACAAAATCACAACCAAAACTGCTTAATCGTAGAAGAAAGGCACATACATATGGACTTTTTATTTCAAAATGGCATGTTAATCCTATCACTTCCAGCATAGATTATGCATCATTAATTTGCTTTAAAAAATCAGTGTATTGGTGTTGCTTGTTCCACTAACACCTCCTAATTACAAAAGGATGAGCTTTCACAATTGCATAGGCCATTGTTTTGACAGTGACATAGAACTTCCCTCTTCAAGTCTCATGTCAGTATATTTTGATAGAAAATCCTACAAAAATAGCCATAAATCAGAAGAACATTTTTGTGTGTGAGAGAGAGTATAAAACTTCCTGTCCATAAGTAAATACAACATTAAGACATGCATTAAAAGATCTGACGATCAAAATTTGGAAAGAAATGAGTGTCTGGCTCTTATGTGTTTGAAAGAAAGTGAATTGACATTCTACTGGATCAATACAGATATCATTTTTAAATAGAAAAGAAAAAATAAAGACAATGAAGGATAAAACAGCAAACACCGAAGCCATTATACGTGTTCTACCAAAAACATGCTGGTGACAGATTTCAGCACAATAATATGAAGAAACCATGACAAAACTGTCACACAGTGGAAGTTACTTTGTAGGAGAAACCAATCTCAAACCTAAATTTCCCACAGGCAGGTAAACAAAATAATGAAGAATACCTGATAAGTTGCTGTGTCACGGTTCTCAGTCTTTTGTTTTTCAATCAATACTTGTGCAGTTTCACCCATCAACTTCCATTTCACAATCTGCAAGAGATACTAGAGAGAGCAGAACATCATCGAATCAGTTTGTTCAGGAGGACCATTCTCTATGTAATAAGAACCAGATTTCAGATCCCAGTACTAGTGTGAACAGATTTATCCTTTCCAGTAGTTACCTATGCACAATGCTGAAAAGCTCAAAACAAAGAAGCAGTGCATAACCAGCGAATAGAATTTGGCAGGGAAGAGTGGATACAAATGTGAACTTCTTTTGAGAAAAAAATAATTCCAAAACTATAAAACCAAAATGTGCTTCTAGGAGGAAATAATTCTTACAATGTGCTAGCTTTTGTAATCTTTTTCTAGGAATGCAATGGCTAATTCAAGTTATAACTGTAAAGACCAATTGTAAAAGCATGGGAAACTCAACCTGGTTAGAATACCTTTCACCTTACATGTTTGAAAATGGACCAGCTTCCATAGCAAATTAATCATCAAACATAGGGTTGCTTCAACTTATTTACTTTGCTGAGTTCTTTACCTTCATGTAAGATCAAGTTAAGGCACTATCAGGAAGCCCAATGATCAACGACTATGCATTGGTGGTAAAAAACTAATAAAACGATAGAAATACCTCAAGTAAATTATCTAGAGGCCTGCTGTAAGTACTGAAAAGCTCTTTCTTTCTCTTGAATCAATAACCACACAACCTGGATCATTCAGAAAAAGTAAACCCACATTTTTCACTTTGTATTAAATATATGAACTTTTCAAGCTGCTACTGTTGATAAAGAACAACCTTTTGAATGTACTCTGCATATGATATGCAGCAAAGCAACTCTGACACTAATTTAGAGTAGTAACCAATTCATGAAATTAATATAGCATGCATACAACGGAAATTGCAGCATCTTTAAAGCTACCATACAACTTACTGCAGACCTGATACTCAAAATGAAAGTAAAACTTAGCTTAGCCTATGGGTTGTCTACAAGCCTTAACCAAAAAAGGAAGGTGATAACAGACAAAATAGATGCAAAAGAACCATGCAAAATCAAGGAAGCTATTTTACACATAAAAGAGCATGCTTACAATATCATGGAAGCAAAGAATTGCAAGATCATTGAGTGATCGAATGGCATCAGATATCTATGAACCGTTTTAACTTTTATTTAGTTTTACTAATTCGTGAATGTGTGAATTGCTTTTAGTTTGAGTATTGTTGGTTTCAAAAGCAAATTTGGATTTTAAGAGTCTATTATAAACCAAAGAATTTTTTTAAATTGACTGGGTTTGTTAGTTCGTTTACTCATTAATTTTTTAATGTAATTCCTTACTATGATTTCGTAGCTAATAAAGCACATCTCAAGGTCCCTAAAAATTGAAACTTCTATTGCAGGTCTTGTGAATTAAATCTGAGTTTTTGGAAAAAAGTTTGATTTCTTGACTGAATATTACTAGTATTAGATTTGCATTTTATATTTTTGTATGGTAGTTAGTTTTATAGGTTGGTAGAATGGCAAGCAAGTCTGTGAAATCGAAATTAGAGCCGTTACAAAGGGGACTGCACCTTTGGATTTCACAAAGCATGGGTATGTGCCAATTAATATGCAGATTCTCTTTGGTTTCTTTTATTTTTATTTTTTGTTTGTTAGCCCACCATGAAGCTTAAATATAATTCAAATTATTGATATTGAACCATACTTAAATATAATTTATTTCCCACCATTGAACTACTATGCTAAATGACATTCCTTTAAAACTTTACCTGTCAGCAGTTCAATTGTCTGTCAATGTATATCTGCCCCTCTGTGATATATCCAATAAGATCGGGAGTTGGATGCATAATGTTTGAGCAAACAAAGAAATCAATGTTCAAGATTTTTTCTTTTCTTTTTTCTTTTTTCTTTTTTTTTTTTTGTAAATCAATATTCAAGAAATGATTTGTCATTAAAACAAGATCGAAGAATAGGTGAGATGATTTGAGAATGAGAATCTATTACCATCATTAGGCAATGCTAAAATCAGAATTTGTGTAATGGAGCCTTTCCGCCCTTCAATTCTTCCAGCACACTTCCAAATTGTTTCCAAATCAGTATACGTATACCCAGGATACCATGCCTTCCCCGCACTTCTTGACAGGCACCAGAGACCTGCACAGTAGCAATCAATTGTTTGTGTGAAGCAAATTGTTTTGGAAAACTTTGGAGGCTCTTACAGACTACTCAAAATACTCTGAACAAACAAAAAAGTTTTGACTTTCAAATATACTAGAAAGCCATGTAAATTTTGCAAATATATTATATATTTCTTAAGTATTAGAACCACAAAAAGATGTTGATGGATGTACAGGCAGCTTCATGCATCCTTACACTGACCTCTGTTTTTTTCATAAATTACAGTATATGGCACAGCCCCAGTGCAAATTAAGGCATAAGGATTTTTCATTACCTCACGAAGAGCATCTGCATAAGAACTCATATTTGTAAGTATGACAAGAACATTCTTCCCACATTCATAAACCAAATATTCAACAGTAGTAAGAGCTATACGAGGAGTGGTAATATGTTCAATTGTAGGGTCATTTTCCTGTAAAAGAGCACATCAGAGGACACAATTTATGAATGCAATTCAGACACTATAATTTGCCCTATTTTTATTCTATAATATTAAAAAATTAGGTAAATCAAAATTTCTTTTTATTATGTTTAATTTTGACTCATTTGAATTAATAAATGCCTTTGTTTAATTTATTATCGACAATTAATATTAGATGTACTCACCAATCTAAAGGAAAATATTCATTTTGTAAATTAATATAATGCTAAAATGTAAAACTCACTTTCTAAATTTTATTCGTTTCAGTCCTTTGATTTTGTTTTTTTTTTTTTTTCATTTCAGTCGTCAATATTTCAGTCCTTTGATTTTTTTTTGCCACAATTAACTTGTAAAAAAGACATTAAGTATTACTCTTTTTCATGAAAAATCCAAACTATTGTCACACGTGGAGAGCATACCCTTCGACTTGAGTTTTGCCCACAATCCAATGATACCCTCAACAATTATTCACAATATAAATTGATTACAACGTTTTTTGTTTTGCCATTTGGTACTAGCAATGTGGAGTAATCTTATCCCTCAGATTTTGTTGTTTTTAATGTATCCCCTTCCATGGAGCTAATCTTATTTTTTATGTTTGGATGGTAACATGATCTTGTATAAGATCTTCGTCTGAGAAGTACAAGCAACGCACATAGCACAGGAAAAATATTTCAGTCCTGGCTCCAAGCCTATAAGCAGCAAACCTGTTCTTAAATCCATGACAGGCAAGGTAAAAAAGAACACGTCTAGCATAACAGCTCAACGTCCATACAAAAGCCATAAGTTGCAGTAATCATTTTTCCAGCAGTGAACGTCCAACGTTCACCAATGATCCGAGCTTTATACCATTAGCTCATATAATCAAAGAGAAGCTGGCAACCAGCAAAGGATTCCAAAACCATTTAGACAACCAATAAAAGGGCAGTAACTGGCCTACAAATGTTAACACCTTATATTTTGATAGCAAATGACAATAACAACTTGATGACAAATCTGACCTATTTTTACAATCTTTTATCTATTGGCAATTCAATGCCAGACCTAAGGACAGTATCATACAAAAGCTTCTCTCTCTCTCTCTCTCTTCCCCCCAATCTCCAAGAAAAACTCAGACATGCAAATGCCATCTTCTCACTGCACATCCATAATCCATAAATCCTATCTGCTATCAGGGAACTTAGCCTCATGTGCCTGGGGCACCTGCATGCATTTGTAGAATTTACTTGTAGTTTTACTATTAAGGACTATGTATTAAAATAAACAAAATAAAATGAATTGAGAAAATATAATTACCATATAAGTTGCAGTAATCATCTTTCCAGCAAACCATCTACCATGGAGAGCACGTTGTGCAGCAACTGCACCTTGTGTATTTTCAAATCGAAATACACAAAACCAGCACTGTTCCTGTAATCATATATACAACAACAACAACCACAACAAAGAGTCCCAAAATTTTGGGGTCAGTTATGGACCCTCAACAAACTAATTAGATTCAGTCACATGTATTCTTTTCCTGTATTCTATTCTATCTAAATATATCAAGAAAATTTGAAAGAATGGAAAAAAAAAAGGGGGGGGGGGGGGGGGGGGGGAGGAAGAGGAGGTCCACACAAAGAATAGCTTACTTGTCTACAAATATATGTTTCAATTTTCCAAACTTCAAACATTCATTTTGAACATCTTCTTTATATCCAACTCAAAATCTGGTTCCGTCTGCAAAGGGGGATATCATTTTGAACATTATCGGCAACAGGAACAAGAAAGGAAAATTACTTTTAAAAAGCATGCCCCACCAACCTCATCATTTGGATCAAACATATCCTTCAATAATAAACATTCACTTGGAACACCAATTGTATCAACAGTTGGCAAAGTAGCAATGGGAACTTGAAGACCTGAACCACCAAGTCCAGCAAGAGCAGGAACAAGGGGAGTAATCGGAGATACTGCAGGTGCAGCTCCTAGAATAGGCACTGTTGGTAAAGTAAGGCCTGTGCTATTGACAATTGGAGTGCCAGCGGAAACAGCAACGCTTCAGAAGAAAGGAAGAAAATGTAAGAAAAAAGAGGTCAATTTCAATATACCACAACAAACAAGGAAGAGAAAAACCTAGATCCAAAGCCACTGCGGTCCAACTTCTGCATGAGAAGTGCTTGAGATCGTGCATTCAGAGATTGAGAATTAAAAGAAGAATTGTGTCAGCTTGGCCAATAATTTATATAAGAGAAATAAATAAACAAACAAACAAACAAAATTTGAATAATAGACCCACCAGAAATTCAAGAGAGAGAGAAAGATCGGAAATTGATAACTTACAGAAGGAAAATGTAAAACTTAATTGAAAATGCAAATGAAAGAAAAGGAGAAATAGGCTCAAAAACTAAAACTTTTAAGACATCAAAATTATTGTTGACATAGAATCAATTAAGATTAACATAAGGTCATGATACCTTTTTTCATGACATAACAGCAAACACCAAAAACATGCTTTAGGTAATACACGCTTTAGACATGTAAGAACAATCAAATACCTTAGACTTTGATTATCAAGCCTTAGACTTTCAACCAACTTCAACAAAGAGAAATCATTTTTATTATTTTTATATTATAAATAATAATAAAAAAAAGAGAAAATGGAGGTATAACTAACCAAGCCACCTCCCTCATCATCATCAAAATCACCAGAATTTGCTCCAACATCTTGCATTCCAGCTTGATCAGTAAGAGCTGAAACCTAAACAGGAAAAGAATAGAAGGGGGAAAAGGAGGAGAGAAGTCAGGTAAAAGATCATATTCAAAGTAGAAGAGCCTATAATAAGAATTTTTGGTACAGCATACACCATTCAGTCATGCAGCACTGACAGAAGAAGAATGCCATCAAGTTTTATACAGAAGCACATGCCAAGTTACTAAAGACCAATAACAGGGCAACACCGGCATTCAATTGTTTGATTTGAAAGCATTGATCTTAGAAAGGACTCTGGATCACCAAGTAAAACTTTTTGAAACTGTTGTATTAACTAATACGCTGCTACAGAAAGTAACAGCGTAAAATATGTGAAATGACAAGAAGCTGGTAAAACAATGAGATTTGTACACTGTTGTTTCACACTCAGTGCATTGAAAGATTGAATGGCAATACCTTGATAAGCCGACCCGCAATCTCCAACTGTTGATTCAGACTCAGTGCATTTCTAGCATCTTCAAGACGTGCAAACTGCAATAAACAACTTATTCAATTAGCCTACTAAATCAGGAGGAACCTTAGCGTGCATATAATATGCCATCTAGAACATCAGTAGAGCCAAGAACACCATATTAAGATATTATACCAAGTGATTTAGATACAAGCTGTATGTGATGTTGAAGCCGATTATCAATCTATAAGAGTGAAGGACTAACTATATCATTCAAAGCTTCTCGTGTAATTAAGCATGCAAAACTGTGTTGCATAGAAATTTTAAGTGCTGCATTTTCAAGCAATTACACAAATGTTTCACAAATAGTACTCACCTCGACAAAGCCATATCCTTCGCAATGTCCAGTTTCATCAACAGGAAACTGCACCAGCTCTACTTGACCAAATGCTTCAAAAACCTGTTCAAAATAAAAGCAATGGATCAACAGAATTTAGTTTTTTTGATAGGTAATAAGACTTTATATTGACAAAATTGAAAATCATGCTCACGATAGTGAACACTCTGAACAAGAATTTAGTAAAGAATAAACATATCAAGAATCCAAAAAGAAGTAACAATCTGATACAGACACTAGATGCAGGTCCCAGATCACATGGCTAGATGTTGAAAGCTCGTGTCAGCCCAACTGATTAAAAAATCCTATTTAATTTAGGTATACAATTTTAATTACTTATATTGTAATTTGGTTATTTACTTTCCAACTTAGTAGTTCAGGTATTTATTTCATTTTCTTGCTAGATTAGTAGAATTATTTTTATTAGTCAGAATAATTTCCTTTCAATGTTAAGTTGGTTAGTTTAATTGAAGGACACCTTGAGTTCAGCGTTATTGACAATTGGCTTGCTTAGTAAAATTTCTTTTGGAACATTTCCAATGGTTTGGTGCTGACTCCAGCCAACACAAGGTGCCAACTCCTAGTTTTTTACATCTTCTTCTTTGTTTCTTTTATTGCGATTTTTCTTTCAGTGCTTGTTATGCATCAAATTTTGGTATCAGAGCTAGGTTGTTCTGTCTCAATGACAAGGCATGATAACCATAACATAAGAAAAATAAATTAAGAAAACCAGTGAGAAGACTAAAGGGAATCTTTATAGCTGAAAATTCAGAATAATGTGGTAAACCTGTGTGGGATTTTTCAACTATAAATTCAGAATTTATTGTAAACCTGTTACAATCATATGCTTTTGTTGTTGTTTTTACATTTTTTTGATAAATTCTGAATTTATAGTTGAAATATCCCACACAGGTTTACCAAATTGCAACCTGCCTTAAGGTTAGTGCAATCAATCAACTCTAATAACTTTCGCATTATAATAATCCTATGCTTACCTGACGAAGATCAGCTTCGGTTATGTTGTAATGCAGATTCCCAACATACAGCCTTCTGGCCCCTCCTGAATAGGGGCCTATAAGCCCACCTGATACACCAGCCACTGCTGCAGTTGACTGGACTAGATTCTTTTCTGCTTCTGATGGTTTTACCATAACTGGTTGACCAAGAAGAGGAAGACCAGAGAGTGCTATTGCCATAGGGACTGACATTGCATCATAGAACTCAATATAACTGCCAACAGAAACAGTTTTAGTATAATCATAAGAATTGCACATATAATAATACTACAAGCGCCAGACACAGTACTAAATTAAATGAGTACCAACTTAAAAATATTTCACTTCCCTTCAAACCAATCACCCAGGAAAAAGATTAACGTTGTATCACAATATATCTAATATCTAAAATATTCTACTGCAAGAAACTAGGGTCCTTGCAGATCACTTTTCCCAAGTTCGAATTAGAACTTTTCCCCTAAATGATATAAATCAAAGGTGAACATAATATGACAAAATTTATTCTCTAGATTTTGGACTGGTGCCACTCATGTTTTATCCTAGCTATGGCAAACAGAACATTCTATTTATTTTCATAGACTATTTTTTTTCTGTTTACAATACAGACGGATCTCCAAACCTATGTGGCACAAATTTCTGCCAATCCCATATCTACTGTAGTTTTTTGCAAATCCCATATCTACGGTAGTAGAAGGTTTACTTTCTTTAATGAAATAGCTTCATTTATTGAACTGAAAAACAAAAATGTAGCAGCAATTTTAGGATTTAATACAATATGAAATTTCCAGAAATTTAACATTTATTGGTTATGTTTATGTATGTATCTATGTATGTATGTGGACTGCAAAACAATTTTAACTAAGATGTATTCAGGGAAAATAAAACATACCCAACTCCCTTGGATCGTCTTGAATTGCGGTCCATTATAAGGCGTACATCTCAAACCTGAAAATTGTGCTCTCCAGATATTAGAAAGATGAGAGACAAAGAAACAAGATAACAATTTACATTGGAGTGTGAGAAAAAAAGAAAAATCAACTCATAGAGCAACATTCCTCAACACTTAAGGGAGGATGTGAGCAACGGATAGAATTAAATTCAGAGTTGAAACTGAACACTTTCTACCTCATTTTACCATTGTTATTGATTCTGTTCCGTTCCGGCCGGAACAGCCGAAATTTTTCGTACCGGTATGCAAACTGGTACCGGAATACCCCACATTCCACCTCGGGTCAAATTTTGGGCCGTTTTGGTCCATTCCGGCCAATTCCTGCCGAGATGCAAATTTCGGCCGGTACCAGATTTGGCCTGTTATTAACTTTTTTATTTTTTTTTATTTTTTTATAAGTTATATTTGGGAGTTCTTTTGATGATGAATTTGATCCTTCTCTCATGGATGATGATGAGGAGGAGGAGTAAATCTTGTATTATTTGTTATTTAGTTATTGTCTTGTAATCTTCTTATTGTGTGATGTTAAATTGATGTTATATTTCAAGTTATTGATGTTTAAAACTTAAGAGATAAGACTAAATGATTTGTATTATTTGATATTTAGTTATTTATTTATTAGAATTGACAATTTTATGTTCTACAAGAATATATATAAATTATTTTTTAAGAACTCCGAAACACCCTGAAACGATACGTCGAAATCGGCCGGTATCGAAATATTCCATTTCATTGGACAAACTGAAATGGGGTCTGAAATGGTATTAATAACAATGCATTTTACAACTAATCATTGCCTAAACAAGTGGGGGTCACTTACTCCAGATTTTGTTTGTGTGCATTCAACCAAGGCAAATGTCAAATTTGAGAATTAGTATGGCAATATGGTAAAACAGGGTAAAGGGCTTCAGGCCCATTTTCTTGAAGAGACAGAATATGTTAGCTCCACAGATGCACCCAGAGGATTTTGACTTTTGAACCTATGATCATGCCATCCAACACCATATTTTAGGGATAGCTAAATATAATTATATACTTATCAAAAAAAGCTAAATATATTTATATAAACTATGAACCAAAAAAAAAAAGGGCAAATACCAACCTTGCCAGCCTTTGAGAAGAACTCATACACATCTCTTTCATTTGCCTTCAAACAAATCTTCAAAATAGTAAGCCAAGATAATAAGTCATACCTCAAGTTGTCAAAATTAACAAAAATAATACATATGCCAAATGCATTTGATTACCTGGTAAGCAAATACAGTCCTCTGATCCCGTTCAGGGTCAGCCTCTGGTTCAGCCACTTCCTGCTTTTTCTCTTTATATCGTCTGCAAGGAATGAAAAATGTGAAATATAGACCCCAAAAATTCACCAACTGATAAGTTTGTCAATGAATACTTCTTATGGAAAAAACAAGCTGAGCCAGAGCACTCTTAAGGTGAAAAGTAGCATAGACATTGTTTTACTCCTTGCAAAAAATATGTACATGTATTTAATGTGGCAAAATTGCCTTGGATTGCAAACGAAAAGGAAGAAAAGAACAATCCCAAAATGGCAGCAAATTAGTCTCCACTATGTGTAAAAAGGCCGAACCCAAGTATAGTCCTGCAGGGAACTACACAAAGTTAACACGAAATTACCAATGCAGGCAGATTCAGAAATTTAAAGATTGCTTCATCTTAAGATTTGATAAGGACCAACCTGGAGAAAGACATGGCAATTAAAGGTAATGAAAAAATTGGGACCAATGTAATCATAAACGGAAACAGCATCATGTTGTATTGATGGCAGTACCCAAGGACCTAATTGCATTAACTTGGAACCTGTTAAAAGCTTATATTTCCACACAACAGATAGAACAAAATTGAGACCTTAAAAATTAGGTCTACAGTCCTATATTCGTTTGTAAACCCATACTTTTGACATGATCACATTATACCCAGGTAAGACAAAAAAAATGGAAATACACAATCCAATCAGTTCTTGGTAATGATTATAGAGAAAGCTTGGATTGTAGCGTCTCATCATTGGGAAAGCTAGATAAATAAGACACCATTCACAAATTGTATAAAGTTTCTTGTCAGAAAATGTAAGCACTTGTAAGGAGAGTGTGAATGTGCAAAGAAAATTATACAAGATATCCAAAAAATTCTCTTCAGAAGCAATGACTACCGAGAATGGCAATCAATTCCATAGTTACACTTATATTCAATCAAAGCATTGCTAACAGTGAACAAGACTTTGAAAAATACGTAAATAAGGAAACTACAGGTCATCTAAAACCTAAAACTTCAAGACATGAAATCAAACATATCAAAAATAAATTAATATATAATATATGCAAAAGAATAATGGCAATGGCTTAGCCCAAATAACATTCTATTCCCCACGGGCATCAGAAGATGAAGTGCTTCTCATAAGCAAAGCTCATCACTCCCTCACCAACATTTCTGCAACAGAATAAATACAATTAAGCTACTGAGTTTAAAGGTGGAGGATAACAAAAATCATAACATGACATCACCACCACGGTCAAAACCTCTAACATCAAAACCCCCAATCTTGCAATGCAAGCTTTTAGAGAGATTCCAGAAACTTCAAGAGAAACATTAAAAACCCTTGACCTGTTCCTGTGCCTGGCCCAATTGCCAGAAAGACCATCTGAAGATTGCTCTACCATATCTGCGAGTTCCCAGAATCTAATGTTCAATATGCAGAATTTTTAATACTATTAAATAGCATATGTAACTATATTAAACTTAAGTACTACCAGTCAGAAAATTTAATTACATAATTGTATAAAACCCATTATACTAGCGAGAATTATACTTGGAGGAAAGAATGAACCCCCCCCCCCCCCCCCCCCCCTTAAAGGAAAAAAAACAAAACAAAACAAAGTAGTTGTCAAGTTGGATGTGCTTTCACATCAAACACAAAACATCTGTCTACTTTGCTGGACATAGAACTAATGCTAAATAATAGGTGAAAAAATAAAAATTTGGGCACCTGGACTTCAAAGTAAGAGGACAAACTGTTTCCCAACCGAGCTTACAAATATGCAAGTAGCTGCAGAGGCTTTTATCCACAGCATTAAATACTTACACTTTTTTATGTCAAGTTAAATTCAAAACACCCCCAGAGTGTCCTACATATGTCTTAAACAAGTATCTCATACTAACTTCCACATATCAAAGTAACTAAGGAATAGAAAAGGCACATTGCAAGAGATAAGGAGTAGACCAGGCCTCACCCTACTAAAAATATGTTTGCATTGATTTTCCATTAATATAAACCCAAATTATGACTCGAGAATGTGGACTAGGTTGCCTCTTAACCACTCAAAATATTCTCATAAAATAGATTGAATAGTACCAACCAACCAACTTTGCCCCAATTCTCAAATTAACATGCAGCCCCCCACCCCCACCCCCACCCCCCCCCCCCCCCCCCCCAAAAAAAATAAACAAAAATATTTAAAAAAAAAAAAAAAAAAAAAAGGAAGAAGAATAAGGGACAGATATGGGGTAAGAAGAATTCGATTAACAAGTCCTAGCATTTCTCTTCTCCTACATGACACATGAAAACATTACATTTACCCCAAAAATTAATGATGATTACCAGCATGAACTTGCAATCAAACAAAAATCAACTAAAATATTAAATGGCTAAAAAAGCAATGTAAACTCTAGCATGACAAGGAAATGTGTTGGGAAAGACAGAACAGATAAGAGAGTGGATGGGGAACCTACAGACATATCACCAAAAAAAACAAGAATGATGAGAAGATGGTGCAAAAACAAACATGGAAGCAAATCCTAAATAAAAAGAAAAAAAGAACTAATCAACCTAACAAATTTTTTATACAACGATAGTTGGGGGTGGGGAATTTGAAACCTAAATGTCTCTGTTGGAAACACCAAGAGTTGCTAATTGAGCTACAAGGCTCTTGGCACTAATCAACCTAACAAATCAAAATACCGTAAAGGAGATATGAGCTAAGCTTCCTCCATCTATCAGTTGTTTGCATCACGGCTATAAAGCTAATCAACCACCTTGGCCAATGTCTGGGGTCATGGGATCATTGGGGTGGAGTGCATCACCAGTTTCACATACATTGTCTTTGTTGATGTTTCCCCAAAGAAGCTCCCAAGGATGTCTATACCTTAATGGGGATGATATAATGTAATTCAGTTAAGTTAAGAAGTTCACGCGGGAAAATACGAAGGAGTGTCCATGCCAAATCTTGCAACTGGGTGATATTGCGGGTGTTGTAAGCTCCTTGGATCACAAATTTCCTCTCTAATTTATCCAAGAATTCCAAATACAGCTGTTTTATAAAGACCCAAAAAAAGTCTCATTAGTTCCTTTTGTTCCTTATAATGACATAGTTTTACTCATTAATGAAACAAAACAATCTTTATGAGAAAGGGAAGAGTTAAGAGACCAAATCCTCACAAGAAAGTGCATCTTCTCCAACCATAGCTTTCATTGCCTGGACATCTTTCTCAATAGCATAGTTTGCATATAGCTTGAAATAAGTCTAACAACACTTGAAATGGAAAGAAAATAACAAGTAATCAAATTCAACCCGAAGGATGGCTTTGGTTTTGTTAAAAAAATTTAAAAGCCATTTTCCTTGAACTCAATGTGATTCTTGATGAGCAATAATATATTATCAGATTTCTTCACCATTCTACTACCAAAAAAGCTCATAGAGAAAACATCTTAACTGCAAACTGAGATTAACAAATCAATAGAATTGGAACTTTGGGAAAAAATCTGCATATCAAATATCCATCAAACAAGAAGATAAAAGAATGCTGGTGATAACCCCTCCCAGGAATTCTGTGCAGATTTTGTCCAGTTCATGAAGGGCTTGATACCCAGTTCATCAACAAGGCTAAATATGTTTCAGTGAGGATACCAATAACCTGCAAAGTAGAATCCAATTTCATTGTCGACCTCATACAAAACAAACATTCAAACATCATTAAGAGAGATTATTGTAAATGCAATATGTGAACACATACCTATAATTGTGGCCAAACTAAATGTAGTAGGCACATCTCTGCCTCGACAGCAGCTCTGGCTGCTGCAATTCCAAATGCCACACTCTGCATAAAATTTAAACCTGCACAAATAGAGGCAAGCTTCCCACCAACCAAGCAATCACCAGCCCCTGTGAGCCTCACGGTCACAACTGATGCTGGGGAAATGCACAACAAAAAGATGAGAATCTCTTTCCAAATCTGTAGTACCAAACCAATGTGGATGAGAGCTTGATGTCACAATCTTATAAAATTGCCCACAAGGGCCACTCGGTTTGATTCTCTCCAATCCAATTCTCATGAAGTTGGATCCCCCTTTAGTGCATAAGAACACTCCATCTGAAGCTGAACCAAGGGTCAAAAAAACTATTCTGATACCCTTTTCTAGCAAAAGCCAGTTGCTGGTTTTAGTTTTTGTAATAATGATTGTGTCGAATTTTTATTTTCCCTCTCAATCGGAGGAAACCCATTTGCACAAGACAAAGCAATTCCCAAGGCAATAAGTTCATCTTCATTAGGTAGAGCCAGACTTACCTGTAGAATACATCCATATTATTTGGAGGCTTAAAAAATGTGAATAAAGTGTAAGATCATGAGTAGCATGTCTTCTTATCGGTTTGGCCAATAAGGTCTGTCTCAAATGCCATCTCCTTACCTTGTAATAGTAATGTGGATGGTGAGGTAGTGGGTTCAAGACCCATTAGGAGTGTGTGAAACTTACTAATAAAGAAGACAATGTGTTTTTTTTATGTTTGAGTAAAAAGAGTAGTGGCAGCATAAATTAATCCATATCCTAAAAGTTTTGCTAAAATATGTCCTGACAATGTGCCACACAAAATGAGGTGGCAGAGCAGAACTTGAAACATGGAAATGACCACTTTCTCAAAAATCCCCAAGCTTAGCTTTCAACCTAAGATGAACGGATTTTGAATGTACATACATACACCCAAAAGGCATAGCACTCACGTATTTGGCAACTAAATGGACTTTACAACTGATACAGGCACAAACCAAACAGGAATACTAGATTCTTCCACTACTGGGAAATAAACTAATTTAGATAAGAGAAAAGTGGAGAATCATTTCAGATCAAAATAAATGAGAGAGAACCGTTATGTACTGTTTTCAGTCAATAACCAATTGTAAACCCAGGAATGCAATTCATGACATCAATTGTAGAAATCCCACTGTATCATCTCCTCATGATAGGTTCTCTTACTAGCGTTGAAGAAAACGTTTGTGACATCAATTAATGTTTTCGAAGAAAATGTTCATGGTCCAAAGAAATAAAAAGAGTGGGACTGAAGTGCATTAATTCGTTGAAATAATCTATCATGAAGGTCCTGTTCCCTTTATCCTAACACAAAAACAAAAGTTTCTAATTCCATATGAAACTTCTAGCTAACTGCACTAGTGCACATAACATCAGCTTGGTCTTGAGTGTTATAGTATCCTCTCTAATTAAGTCATTTCATCTGATAGATAACTCCAGATTCAAAACTTTATTTCTCACCCTCCATTCCATTAATGTGGAAAGAGGAAGTGCCATTTAAGCTAAAGCTGATTGGCAACTCTATATTCAAACAAGATCGAAAAATAGATGAGAGGAAACTTAAAGATTAAGGTGATAAAACTTAAAGCCAGAGCTCCAAGTTTACAGATACAAGTGGACTAATACATTAAGAGCATTTGCAGCAGTGGAGCTAAAAAGCTATAATGTTATTTTAGCTCCACCAATATAGCAAAATAAGCTCACAGCAGTGGAGCCAAAGCCATAAAATTTGACTGATTTCCTACAGTGCACATCTATAGATAGATGTGCACTGTAGCACTTATCTAAAAAAAATAATTTTTTAATCATCAGCCCGATTAAAATAATCACTCCCACTCAGTTGTTTTCATTCTTTTATTTTATATCTCACCGTCACTCTCAATCTCCTTCTCCCTCACTCATCTCCCAGATCACTCCTCCCTCACTCATCACCTTCGCCGCCACAGACCAGCCCAGCCCACGCCGTCCCTCGCCGTCCCAGCCCAGCCCAGCCCACGCCGTCCTAGCCGCATCTCCCTCACTCATCTCTCTCACCCATCGCACTCCAGATCACTCATCTCCCTCACTCATCACCGTCGCCGCCCCAGACCAGCCCAGCCCACGCCGTCCCTCGCCGTCCCAGCCCAGCCCAGCCCACGCCGTCGCCGCATCTCCCTCACTCATCACACTCCAACTCATCTCCCTCACTCATCACCGTCGCCGTCGCAAGCTCTCATCTCACTCATCAAGCTCTCCACGCCGTCGCCGTCCCAGCCCAGCCCACGCCGTCGCTGTCGCCGTCGCCGTCCCAGCCGATCCACTTCAGGTCAGTGCTCTCTCTTTTCTTTTGTAGTGAATTTTTTCATAGCTTAATTTTTCTGGGTTTAGTGTGATTTTGTGGTCTCTGTATTGGGAATTTTCTGTTATTTTGTTGTGTGGATTCTGTGCTCTCTGTATTGGGAATTTTCTGTGTGCAGGAATTGGTTGTTTGGATTATGTGGTCTCTGTATTGGAAATTTTGTGTTTGGAAATTTTCTGTTATTTTGTTGTGTGGATTCTGTGCACTTTGTATTGGAAATTTTCTGTTTGCAGGAATTGGTTGTGTGGATTATGTGGTCTCTGTATTGGGAATTTTCTGTTTGCAGGAATTTGTTGTCTGGATTATGTGGTCTCTGTAATTTGTGCGGAAAAGTTTTTATGTTTTGTTGTTAGTGTAATTTGTTGTGTTGCACAAAACCAGAGTTACGTTTGGGTGGTCTCTGTAAATTGTTGTGTTAAACAAAACCACACTCTGTAAATTGTTGTGTTGCACAAAACCACATTTCTGTGTTGCATAAAACCACATGAATGTATTGGGTCACTGTAATTTATTGTGTGGTTTCTGTAATTTGTAATTTGTTTATAAATGTAATATAAATGTCTCTGTAATATAAATGTAAGTTTATTATGTAATTTATCTATGTAATTTGTTGTGTCGATATAAATGTTAGTTTGAAAATTTTCTGTGTGTAGGGAAGTTTATATATATTTGGGGTTAAAAAAAAATATAACACTAGACGATTATTTGTTATCATTCGGCGGCGGCGGCGGAAAAAGAGTCATCGGTGGCGGCGGCGGCAACGGCGGTGGTAAAAAAGTCGTCGGCGATGGCAGCGGTGGTGGCGACGGCGGTGGCGGTTGAAGGTGGTTGTGGTTGTTGTTTATTGTATAAGATATATTATTTTATTGTAGTGGATATATTATTTTATTGTAATGGATATATTATTTTATTGTGTGAAAAGCTAAAATAGATCCACTGCTGCAGCATGTATGTAGGCAAAATAGATAAAGTAACTTTTGGTGGAGCTAAAAAGCTAAATTTTTAGCTCCACTGCTGTGGATGCTCTTAACAAGGTAAAACTGTAAATTAATAGGAGCCATTGGTCGAATCATTCCCAAAAGCCAACAAAAATTGATCCACCTTTGACACCAAAAGAAACAAAACTTTTACAAACTATAGAAGCATATGCCATGGCCTTGGGTAGCTAAATTTTCTCCACCAAAACACTTCAATTTTGAAACAATTAAAGAAGTAAAGATTGAAATCTTTACAAAAAAAACAACCCCTCTACCACCATCAACAACCCAGAGAGCAAAGTTGAGTCCCTACCGTTACATAGGTAGGGCTCTGAGAGAGAGAGAGAGAGAGAGACATTACCTGACTGTGGCTGGTGCAGTGGCAGAGAGATTGAGAAGGTGAGACCTGAGAGAGTGAGACAGTTGTTTGAGTTATTATAACAAGGAACCCACATCCACCTGAAATTTATTACCCACATTGAACTACTATGCTAAATGAATTCATTTAAAATTTTACCTGTCACTTGTGCAAACTGCCTGTCAATACATATCTGCCCCTCTGTGATATATCTAGTAAGGTACTAATGCCTGAGCAAACAAAGAATTCATGATATCAAAAAAATAAATAAATTGGGCACCGGGACTCCAAAGTAAAGAGGAGAAACTGTTACCCAATCAACCGAGCTTACATATATGCAAGTAGCTGCAGAGGCTTCCATCCACAGCATTAAATGCTTACACTTGTTTATGTCAAGTTAAATCAAAACACCCCCAGAGTGTAAAGATGTTAGGCCAGTAACACTTCTCTAAAGAGAAAACTATACGTAAGAGCTAAAAAAGCAAAAAATTAGCTTATAAATTAGTCTCAAACGCACAAATATAAAGATGTCAATAGTCATAAATATTGTAAATTCCATTAACATATCATTAGATTTGGGCTAATGCCAACTAGAGTTAAGATTTTTTCAAAACTAATCAGTTTGGTCCTTAAATTCAACTGAGTTTCTAAATACTGTTAGGCCAGTTAGTCGTTTTTATCAACAATGTTTAGAAACCAAGTTAGTTTTAGAAACCAAATAAGTTAGTTTTGAAAAGTCTTGAACCTATAATCTAATTTTACCCCCATAAATAATATTGGTATTCTACATTGTCAGAAAAGTGAACAAAGCTAGAGTAATTTGCTATGTCATTTTCTCTACTGAAGTTGGTGGAAATTTTGTGGAAACAACATAACTATTGGCATTTAGCGCAGCTTACCTCAAGTCAAATTTGTTGTCTGGAATAAGAAAAATTGAGCCGAAAGTGTACTTTTTTTCCATAAAAGGAGATTCATTACTAGAAAGAGTTTATACTAAAGGGTGGAGAGGTCACAGAGTCTCCACAGAGTCACTCTCTCCTCTCATTATCTCTTCTCTCTCTAAGGCGAGATCGCGATCTCGGTCGAAGGCGAGATCGCGATCAACTGCGCGATCTCGCGATGGCGCGATCTCGCGAAGGCGAGATCGGCGCTGCCTGGAGCTCGGAGTCCGCCGGCGATCGTTGGACTGACTGGAATATTTCTTCTCCTTTTGCGCGCGCGCGCTCTCTCTCTCTCTCTCTCTTTTTCCGGAAATGCTTTGAAGTGAAAATGAGGGGAGTAAATGATTTCCCGGTCAAAGGTGAAAATAGTGGTCAACCGGAAGTCATTTTCCGGAAAATGGTATTTTCCGTGACAGCCAAATACTCCGGTTTTACGGAAAATGATTTCCGGAAACAGTTTTCACCTAATTCAAACACACCCTAAATTTATCCAGGGAATTATCAAATGGATATCAAGCAATACATTAAACCACACACGTTTATTTGTTGCTAAATACCCTATTGGAGTAGATTCTCGTGCAACAAAAATAGAAAATATTTTAAATATTGAGTCAAATGATATTTGAATGGTGGTGATCCATGGCCTTGGGGGACTAGGTAAGACTACAATTGCAAAAGCTATATATAACAAAATTGTTGATGCTTTTGAAGGAAGCTTTTTTCTAGAGAATGTTAAAGAAAGGTCTGGGTCAAATGATAGCATAATCCAACTACAAGAGATACTTCTTTCTAATATCTTAAGGGATGGAAATTTAAAGGTGGACAACATATCTAGAGGAATCAATGTGATAAAGGAAAGACTTTGCCATAAAAGAGTTTTTTTAGTTCTCGATGATGTGGATGAACAGAAGCAAATAGAAAATTTGCTTGGAAAATGTGATTGGTTAACTCTTGGAAGTAGAATCCTGATAACCACAAGAGATAAAGATGTGTCAACCACTCTCGAACAAGATCCTCTAATCTATAAGGTTGATGAAATGGACAAATATGAAGATTGTGAACTTTTTAGTTTGTATGCCTTTCAAAAAAATGAACCCAAGGAAACTTACTTGCAACTTACAAATCAAATTATCAATTATGCGAATGGCCTTCCTCCAGCTTTAAAAATAATAGGTTCTGATTTGCGTAGAAAAAGTTTATCTCAATGGGAAAGTGCATTAGAGAAGTATAAAAAGATTCCCAACAAGGAAATTCTAAAAGTACTCAAAATGAGTTATGAAGGATTGGACCAAAGTGAAAAGGATATTTTCCTTGATATTGCATTTTTCTTCAAGGGGAAAAATAAAGATTATGTTGTAAATATATTAGAGGCATGTCATTTATTTCCAAATTCTGGTATTCCAAAACTTATTGACAAGTGTTTGATAACTATTGATTGGTGAGGCAATTTATCAATGCATAACTTGCTACAACAAATGGGAGAGGAAATTGTTCAACAAGAATCACCACAAGCACTTGGAAAACGTACTAGACTATGAGATTATGCGGATGCTTGTACTGTACTAATTGGAAATATGGTATAAGTCCTTTTTCCTTCACTTCTTTCCTTCTTTTGATCAAGTTAGAGAAGAAATGAATTGATTTCTTTAATTTTATATTAATTTTTAAGCAATACAAGCTTATCAATATATTTTTTTGTTTAAAATTTTAAATCTATTATATTTTTAGAAAATTCTATTGCTTAGTGTTGTTCACTTAATGCTTTGTCCAACTAGGGAACGAATAAAATTTGAGACATAATGTTGAATCCGCCTAAACCTATAACGTTGGAACGTCATGCTCAAGCTTTTAGAAGGATGAAAAACATCAAGTTTCTTATAGTTAATAATGTACATATTGATGGATGTCTGGAATATCTCCCCAATAGTATAGTGTTGCTGGATTTGCCTAATTGTTCCTTTTCCTTGCCATCAAATGTTTGTCTTCAACAACTTGTCTACTTCAACATGCCATATAGTAACATTAGAATACATAAGCTATTCAAGCAGGTATGATTATTAGTTTTCTTAATTATGATTTATTTCTAAAGTTTATTTTAAAGCTTGGTGAAGATAAATGTTGTTCCCTTCTACAGGTTTTGCCTTTTGAAAATTTGAAAGGAATCAATCTCAGACATTGTGAATCCATCCAGAAATTACCTGAGTTGCAGGCTCCAAATTTAGAGATATTAGACCTTTCTTATTGTACAAATTTAGTTGAGATTCATGAGCCTACTGGATTTCTTGATAAGCTTAAAACTTGGTACCTTACTGGTTGCAAAAAACTAAGATCTCTTCCTAGAAGACTTAAGTTCAAATCTCTTGAACATTTTTATCTTGATTCCTGTCAATCTATTGAAGAATTACCTAACTTGTGTGCCCCAAATTTAAAGACATTAAGCCTTTCTAATTGTAAACATTTAGTTAAGGTTCATGAATCTGATGGACTTCTTGATAAACTTGAAACTTGGAATCTCAGTTACTGTGGAAAACTTCAAAGTCTTCCAAGACTTACGTTGGAATGCTTAGAGCTTTTAAATTTGCGTGGGAGTGGTATTAGAGAGTTGCCTTCCTCAAGATGCACAAGCCTTAAGAGTTGGTGTGCTGTCGCAGGCAACCAAAAATAAAACCTATACTCCTAAAAATATATGTAGTAGTGCGAGTAAAGATCGTTCCCACGGAGAGTATCTAGCTTAGTTTTATGCTACGTGAACAAGGAGGGGGGGGGTTTGAGTATAATGAAAACAATTTTAAGGAAAAAAAAAGGAACAATTCAAATTAAAATATCGAAATCAATCAAGAGAACAAACCTGGGTCCAAGTCAACATCCACCATCGGAATTTTACAACTGATCATCGATGCAAGTATATATCAATTCACACTTTGAATATTCACTGTTGGAACTATTTTCCTATCTCTCCTTAGTCGTAGTTAATTAGAAAACAAGCAATCTAATAAACTCTAACTACTAAACAACCCAAGACAAGCGCTAAAGGTTTAATCTTGTAACAGCCTTAAGAATTAGAGAGATCGATGAAACTAAACAACACAAACACAAGCGGTTGTATTTAATTTAGTCGAGCATTCTTCTTAAGATCTAATAATTTCTGACGTAGCAAATCATTAAATCTTGGTTGCTTCACAAATTAGAGAGATCAAACAATTACGGATTTGATATCTAACCTAGTAGTAGATTGCAATGAATAATAAAATAGTAGGCCTCCTAGTAATTAAACGAGACAATCATGAAAATAAGCATAGAAGAACATCTGATATTCAAAGCATAAATCGAACAATAAAAACAAATTAGATCTCACAGTTTTATTGATTCCGAGGCTTCAGTTTCCTTTGACCAAGTATAAAAGTTTAGCCACGCAAGGCCATGATGAAAACTCAAAGGAAAAAAATTAGAGAAGAGGGGAGAGAGAGGCGTCTGTGTATGTGTCTAATTCTGATTTCTTCTCTCCCTTTTACACGTTAATTCCCCCTTTCCCAAGCCTACAAAATCTCCTAAAAATATTCTCAATAATAATATCCAAATCTAACTAATTAAGGAAAAATATTAAAAATGAAACAAAGTCCTAATATAACTAGGAAAGTGGTGTTTTTCAGCTGGAAATTTCGTGCATCAGATCTGGAGGCTTCCAAAAATAAACTACATCAGATACGCGTATTAGAATTTCAGGCAAAGGAACATTCCAGAACGTCAGCAGTGCAGGTGCAGCAACTTCAAGCCCGATTTCGACCTTGATGTAGCCTGTATCTCTCAAAACTCAAAACATGAAAGTTGTAGAAATTTTTCTTGGAGTTCCATAGCATCTTGAATCATCTCAATCGGAGCTTGGATGAGAGAGTTATGCCCAGATTACGAAGCAATGTCAAAGCTGTCCAAAATCGCCCAATTAGCTACGTTTTGCACTTAACGCCTCCATTTGCATCCTAAATCAAAATATAAGAATAATGAGTACATTTAGGCACCAAATAAATATAAAAGACTAAACATTAAGGGAGAAAAATATGACATTTTGCATTCTTATCAAGAGTAAACTTCCAGATAGCATCTATAAATTCCAAAAACCCAGGTGTTTATGTCTTTGTACTAACATACCAAGACCAACCTACAATTCTTTTGATGGCTCTGTCGGATATGGGTTTTTACAGTTAGAAGAACTTAATCTCTTCGGTGAAAATGTAATTGAATTAGATGTTTTGGAGTTTGATTACTTTCCCTCATTGAGGTATCTAACTCTAGAAAACACCAATACTGTTACCGTCCCTGAAAGCTTTATCAAGTTTACTACATTAAGGAAACTTTATATATTAAATTGCAAGCAGTTTGAGGAAATTCAAGGACTTCCACAATCTTAAATCTTTTGATGGCTATAAATTGCCCATCATGGAATCCACAATCATCAAACGAAATATTGAGTCAGGTCTTTCTCTATCACTCTATTGCTCAGTTATAAGAAATAATTTTATTGCCTTTTCCTAAATACATAAAATTGATTTGCTAAACTGCAGGTTATTGCTAAAAGAATTGCTAAATGGAAGCAAGTGGGAGAAAGTCAAGGCATTTTGTCCTCAATCGAATTTTCTTCTCATCGGCCTGACTACTCACTTGCTGAAATCTTAGAACCTAACACGGAGAATTGTGAATTTATACTACTAGGAAGTGAGATTCCAAATGGGTTCGACCACCATAGCAATGGAAATTCCATTTCATTCATGGTTGGTTGGAATTGGAGATTTCCATATCCTTTTGCTATCTGTGTTGCCCTTGGCTTGACAAATGGATCATGTGATTATGTGGTTGACATTGACATCAATGGTTGTTTAGAAATTCGCTATGCTAGCGTTTTCTTAGAAAAAAGTGAATCTAGTCGTTTGTGGTTTTTTTTCTGGACCTCTTTGTGAATGGGAGAACGAGTTGAGCTACTTAAATCTATCTAAACAGAGTCATTTTAAGGTTACCTGTAGAATCAAGATGGAGAATTGTTATTATCACAGAGAGCTAATGGATTCTACGGCCATGATAAAAAAGTTGGGGGTCTATGTAGAATGCATCTGTTCTCCTCATAAATCTTCCCTGCCTTTACTACCTCTGTTCCCCAATTCTTGCAATGAAAGAGATATAGGGCATGCAAATGCAGTGGAAACAACAAATACTACTGGGTTTGAATATGATTTGAAGGGATTTCAAGGTGATTTGAATATGTCATTATCGGTACCTGAATTTGCAAATGATGACTTTGATTTCAATTTGTGTCCACCTTGGAAGAAAAAGAGGACATCCTGATCAAACTTTGAATAATTATGCCTCTCTTCCTTCCATTGATTCCCATCTCCTCCAACTCCAAGTTAGTTCCCTTCACTTACAAGTATTTACAACTCCAAACCTAAAATTGTTTTTAATGTACAATGAGTGCTTTGTTTGTTTCTTGGACATATCACATATATACCTAAAAAAGTTCTCTTATGGTGATGTAAATTTGGTTTGTTTGTGCTTGTGTTATTGAAGCTTTTGTTATGTTCTACATGCTTGGCTATTGTATAAGGCCACGGCCTTTGTAGTCATGTGGTACTTGTTTTCAATCAAAGCAATTTATCAAGTGGAAAGAGAGTTTTATATTGGAAGATAATTACCCTGTTGAGACGGTGTAGCTGGCTATGTCTTTTTAGTCAATTAATAGTAATAGAGAATGTACTCTTTAATAGTGCATAATTTGATTATTCATTGAGCTAGTTGTGTGACATAATTAAATTCTATTGTTTGGAAGGCCTTTCATCAAAAACAATATTAAATATTGGAGGACTTCATCAAATGCATTGTCTTAATATATTATTTTTCTTTCCAGCCTATTTTAGGGTTTTTTACTTCTTTTTTTTAGGTTCTGTTATGGTTTGTTTTGGCCTTAATTAGATTGGATTGGTCTTTAGTGATAATTCAAGAAATTAGTTGGGATTACTTTTTTCTTCTTTTGGATATAGAGATTGCTACAATTTTGAAATTGAAAGCATGATCATTGATGAAATCAAAGCGATTTTTAATACTTTGAATAAATATAATTCCTTAGATCTTGAAAGGTTTGAAATTTTGTCACATCAGTATATCTAACATTCTATTAACTTCCCCGATTGTCAACCTTATTTATAAGTAGTCTCTGTAATCTATATCATTTAGTTATTTTCTTCCACCTAACTTAGAAAAGTCCTTTTTTAATAATATTGAATCATAGTTATTCACTTCTCCCACATCTTCAAGCCTTCTCCATTAGTATATTGGGTTTCCTTGACAATAAGAGCACCACATAATGAAATACATATGGAATCAAAATAGAGGTTTTTATATCCATTGGATATTGGTATCAGAGAGAAAACATAAGCAATAGTTGTGCCAAGGTTGTTGAATACACAGAGCAAGTAACCTTCTAACTTCTAAAATATTGTTTTAGCCATTCACTTTCTAATCTCATGATTAATTATTTTAAAACCCAATCTTTTAAGGGTTTGAATTTTAAGTTTGACATTAATTTTGATTGAACTATGGTCAAAGCTAACAGTGTTCTTTAGTGCATGATTAGTCTATTGAGGAAATTGAGTTAGATGTGGTAATTTTGGTTTGATTGACTTTGATTTAGAATTGGCTTGAGAGAGAGAGAGAGAGAGCAGGTGAACTTTTTTATTTAAATTAGTCCAGATTCATTTCCTTTATATTTACAACCATTTGCCTTTCTCTTTCTAAGTTATATTTTCCAATGCTTGAAATTTGCATCTTTGTTTGATAATAAATTTTTTTCATTGAAATTTAAATATTCACTGCTTATGCATAAATTTGATAATGTAAAATATTATTTGCTTAAGTTTGTTTCCATTTTTGCATTGAAATTTGGAACACAATCTGATAAGGGACAAATTTGCTTAAGGTTATATGTGTGTTTGTGTGTTTTTTAAGTTTGTATTTAAAAAAAATTGATATGATTGGTGAATCTGAATATATGCTGCCGAAGGCAATAAGTTTTATTTAAAATGAGGTGTGATTTTGATTTGTATTCGTGTGCGTCTGTCAACCATAGCTTTGGTCACTCATTGTAAGATGAGTCATTGAAGTGGGATGATGTGAATTGAATATTGAACAAGCAATAATGTTAATGTAAATACTTTCTTTGTTTAAGCTGGTTCATCATTCAATTTTGTCATGTTTGTTAAATTTCCTTTTATTCAATTGCCTTTTTATTAAAATACTTTCTTTATTTTCATAATTATAATTGTTTGTTCAATGTTGTTCAGGATCATCTTCTGTAAGAGCTAAACCGATCCGCACCAAAATGTATAAATATTATCTAAATGTGTTTGATTCTTCTTCATATGCAAAGTTTATGGTTCTTTGTTTTGATGTATTTCTTTCCTAATTGTTTAATTGCACATTTGTAAGTAGAATAGTGATTACATTTATCTGTAAGTTCATGGAAGTGAGATAAAGCACTGAAGTCTCAAAAATGGAATAGACATTGATGATGCCGAAAAAATCACCAATGAGCCACACGGTTCTCGCACACTCGAAACAACACCTGCACAACAAAAAGAGAAGACCTCGCAGAGAGCATCGGTGTAGTGCCAGCCAAATACCCTCCGAAGGTCAAGTTAGGACTTCTCACAACTCTAAAGTGCTAGAGTGGGGTCAATTATGCTTACCTTGGCTAGTGAGGGTATTGGGGCTTTTATAGTAGTAGAGGGTTGACCTATTTTTCTTGCTGTAGAAGTCTTTTCCTTATAGGAGTCTTTGTGAGCGTATTTTGCGGAATCCTTTCCTTGTAGGAGTTTAACACTGAGCGTGATGTTCAAGATATTTCCTTATATACCCATGTGTGGAAGCCAAGTCAAGGTTATGTCGGAACCGTCAGCTTTGTGCGTCCTCTACAGCCTTGAGCCGTCAGCTTTCCAACGTCAACGAGTTGACCCCGTCGCCCTAAAGTTCTTGATTCCCTACTGTCACTTGCCAATGGACAAAAGTGAGGCTGACGGGTCTGATTGGAACGTCGCTTCACGCCACATCAGGGTCGTCAGCTTCGCCTACTACCTCATTAGGGTCGTCAGCTTCACCTACTCCCTCGTCGGGGTCATCAGCTTCGCCTACTCCCTCGTTGGGGTCATCAGCTTCGCCTACTCCCTCGTTAGGGTTGTCAGAGATTCATATATCCCCTTCAGCTTATTCTCTTCAGCTCACTGTCTTCAGCTTACTATCTTCAGCTTACTATCTCCAGCTTACTGTCTTTAGCTTACTATAGCTTGCTGTCTTCAGCTTTGTGTCTTCAGCTTACTGTCTTCAGCTTACTGTCTTCAGTTTACTATCTTCAGCTTACTATCTCCAGCTTACTCTCTTCAGCTTACTGTTTTCAGCTTACTCTCTTCAGCTTACTCTCTTCAGCTTAGTACTGTCTTTAGCTTACTGTCTTCAGCTTAGTACTATCTTCAGCTTACTGTCTTCAGTTTACTGTCTTCAGCTTACTGTCTTCAGCTTACTATCTTCAGCTTACTGTCTCCAACTTACTGTCTTCAGCTTACTGTCTTCAGCTTACTATCTTCAGCTTACTATGCCCAAGATGCAGCCGTCAAGTATGGGGTAGAGCTGTAGACTTTACAACAAGGTTGTCTCTCATGAATGAAGTTGACAACCTTGTTATGTCCATCACCTTTTTGTTCCGTCATGGGTTAATTACAAAATTACCCTTATCAGCTGACAAGTTATGGAGTTAACGTCGTGGAAAGGTCATTTATATGTGATGCCTCAAGATATGTTTTTGCAAGTTTAGAGACGCATCCCTCTATTTAGTTATAGATCTGTCTGTTTGCTGTGGTCAGTAACCTTATCCTGACGGGGTGAACCTGCTTACGGACTTAATCATGCACCCGTCAGCTATTTATCCCCGTCTAACTGTCCAAGTCGTCACCTTTGCGTGTCGGTTGACCAACAAGGTGCTCTTGTCAGCTTTAGGATGGGACCGTCAATCTCATTCTGTCGTCGCTCGCGCTATGGTCGTGTTGGTAAGACTGACGACTTCGCCTAACATGGATTAATTTACCAGCTCTGCAAAACTTCTCTTATCAATGAGCACTTCCAACCGCGTGGGAGCCACATGAGTACCGTGCATCCCCCTCTATTAGGTTCATCCACCTGGGGTCCGTCCCCTTTGTTGGATTCGTCCATATTGAGGTTCGCCTAACTGAGGTTTGCTTCCTCTGGATCTATCTGCCCATGGAAATGTATTCGTCAGTCTTGTCATGTCGTCAGCTTTGTAGGTCTAAAAATATCCTTATCAGACATGCATGGTCATATCATATTTTATGTAATTGCATGTGTTATGATATTGGATTTGAAACTTAGAAGTTGACATATACAATTTATCTTTGGCTATTGGTTGTTGCTATGATTTAGAATGAGTCTTTTCAAAAAAAAAAAAAGATTTAGAATGAGTGAAAATATATACTAAGTTAACTTATTCATAAAAGTCACTGGTGATATGAAATTGAACTATTAAGTTTTATTTACAAGATATTTGAAGGTAAAAAAACATTATCATACAAAATTGGTAGAGAACTTATTAGCACTTTTGAGTCTGTATAGCTTGGTTATGGCCAAAGCTAATCGAATTTATGCCCAGGCTAAATAATTGACATTTGGAAAAAAATAAGGAAAAAATGATGGTTTTTGTAATTGCAATCTTTTTTGGATAATGAGATTAACCCTTTGGAAGAGTTAGATAGATGAGAAAAAGTGGAGGCACCATTGGAGGACTCTGAAACACCAGAGAAGGAAATGTAGGCAAAGGGTTTTTTTGGGTGCTATCTATTGGTCTCCCTCAGCCAATACCAAAAAGCCCCAATGTTAGCCCTTTTCTTTATTTCAATCAATTCGTTTTTCTTCCCTTTATATTTGCAATTCAGTTCCTTTCACTTTTTAAATGTTATTTCACGTGGCACAATTGATTAAGCCCTATAATTAAAATTTAGGGTCTAAACTATTGCCTAGTTTAATTAAGAAATTTCTCAAGTTGAATATAATTGGGTATTTGAATTTAATTGAATATCCTGATATATTTCACCTAAGGTACTGTTGTAGGTAAGTTTTATCCTAAAATTTAGTGCTTTGTCTTCCTCTGGTTTTTTATTTTATTTTATTTTATTTTTAACTTTTATGTTATAATTCAGCAATGTTACAGCGTGAAGAGTTGTCGTTGTTGTTGTTGTTGTTTTTTTTTTTTTTTTTAAGAAGAAAGAAAAGCTTTTAATTGAAACCAATACAATAATACCCCAATTAAAACTTTTAAGTACTCCTAGTCGTTCTCTAGGGATCATTTCTAAAAATTCATCCTTGAAATTATTTGGGTTCAAAGAGTCATGGATTGCCTTAAATAAATTATATATATATATATATATATATATATATATATATATATATATATATAAAGGCCAATTCCCCCATTAAGTATACCTTGGTATTCGATTTTTTATAGAAAATAAAAAAAATGGGATTCCTCATCAGTAAAGGGGAAAAAAGTAGTACTAGCTTTTTTGGTGTTAAATTAAAATTACTCTAGCCATCTGTATTCTGTAAAGTGGTGATGGAAATAAGGTAAAGTAAAATGTGTATTTTTATGTTAAGGGGGGTTAAAAAACTTCAAAATGAAGTGAGTTTTTGCAAAAAATTAAAAATACGTTAGTTTTTTTTCTGAAAATAAAAAATTTGTAACAAAACTATGGAATTATAAGGATGTTCCTTCCAACATGCATCATTGTTTGTACTACATTGAGCATGGTCAGATCAGGAAGAAAAGTGATTCCCAGTTTTTTTTTTTTTTTTTTTTGGGAAAACTTGAATTATTGTGCAGTTGCACCAAGGAAATTTCGTGGAAGATGGAATATACCTACTTTCATAATTTACTGTAATGTCTCTTTTTTCAATGCGTTTACTACTTTACTCCCTTTCCTACTCGTTTCCTCAATTTTTATCAATCTTCTTCTCGTACATCCCAAACCTGCCTCCTATTTAGCTTTTTGCTAAAAAAAAATAATAATAATTAAAATGGTATGTTTGGATACCGCTTATTTTATTAAAACTAAAAAATTATTGCTGAAAATCTATAGATAAAGGTAAAAGTTAGTTGAAATACTACAGTGGAGCTCATGAATAATGCAATGGGGCCATGAATAGTAGGAATAAATAAGCTGAATAGTGAAATAATTTTAATTTTTAATCCTAAGCCAAACGTACACAAAGTGTGCTAAAATATATTTATATAACAAGTGGAGATTTAAAAAGTTAAAAAAAAAAAAAAAGTTAAAAAATAAGCTGAACAGTGAAATAATTTTAATTTTTAATTTAAGCCAAACGCACACAAAGTGTGCTAAAATATATTTATATAACAAGTGGAGATTTAAAAAGTAACAAAAAAAAAGAAGCTTATAAATTTGTCCCAAACAACAAATATTGATATCACAGAAGTTACAAGAAAACAAACAAGTTGCTTCTAAATGAAAAAAGAAACTAAACACGTTTGAATAAAGATCTCGAATCCATGAGAGGTCTCTTGGATAGGGTTCTGGAATCCACCAAACTAAAAATGGACAAAGTTTATATTTTTTATAAATCCCAAAACTGAACTACCTTGGGGGTTACAATATGTTTAAATAGCAAAAAAAAAAAAACTATGGTAGCTTGAAAAACACCCAGAAACCCTAATTTGGGTTAATCACGTCTAATTTTTGCCAAAAGTAGGAAAAATGAAATAATTGCAGAAATTGAAAATACTATCTCTAAGAGACATCCCAATTTGCAAATACTGGTATTTTCCAGAGTATTACGTAGAAAGGATATCCTATGCAAATATTTTCTCAAAGGAATTTGCCTAAATTTAGGCAACGCTTGACCTTGAGTCTAAATCATAATGTCGTTTTCTTTTAACCTGTCAAATTCCATGCAATTCTGACATCGCCTAGATAGCTTCTACTAGCATCCTCATTGATCTTGCACTGTGACTTCCGACACCCCTCTACTCTAGGATGGCCTGTGCTGTCTATTCTACATCAAATATAAAGTTGTCAATAGCCATAAATATTGTAAATTTTATTAACATATCTTGAGGTTTAGGTTAATGCCAACTAGACCCAAAACTTTTTAAAACTAATTAATTTGATGCTTAAATCTTACCAAGTCTCTAAATACTAATAAGTTAGTTAGTCATTTTTCACAACATTATTTAAGGACTAATTTGATGTTAGAGACAGAATTAATTAGTTTTAGAAAGTTTTGAATATGGTTAACAGCAACCCAAACATCAACTTATGTTCATGGAATTTATCCGATTAATATTGGCATTCTGCGTTTATCTATCCACCAACGAATGGACGGTACTCTATGGCCTATGCATTGTCAGAAAAGTAAACTAAGCTCAGAGTAATTTGCTATATGTCATTTTCTCACTTTTTATCTTCTGCAACAACGCGCGAGATTTGGTTCTTCTGTAAATAAATATAGATGTTAGGGGCATTTGAAAAAGACGAAAGCTTCCAAGAATTTTCCTACCCCACGTAAATGGCTATGTTAGGGGCATAAATTCCTACCCCACGTAAACGGCTATGTTATATGTTAGGGGCATAAATTCCTACCCCACGTAAACGGCTATGTTAGGGGCATTTGAAAAAGAGTGTAAATTGGGTCCAGTTATGGCGTAAAAGCCATGATTTTCGCCACCTAACACACCAATAAATAAATGCCATGCTATCATCTTTCTAAAAAACAATACAACTTACCACACACAATAACAACTAAATTATAACTTTTTTTTTTTTTTTTTTTGAGGAACACTAAATTATAACTTATTTCAAAATTAAAAATTAAAACCTCCTCCTTATTAGAATAGGTAACACCGATTCAGCAACCCACCACAGATGCCGCCACAAACGCTACTATCACCATTGCCCGATTTACTCTCCTAGGCACAATAACATCAAAAACAACGTATTCTGAACTGATGTCCTATAAAAAAAAAATTTTAAAACATAAATTTGGACGTTGATCAAGGCAAACAAGTTTGCCAAGCAAAAATTGGTTGACAAATATCAATTCTGAAGCTTCAAAAAAGAAACCCAAGTATATATAATCTTTAATATGCATTGGAACTCATAGCCACTGTGAAGACCAAATTCATTTTTCCTTAAAAAATTCATTTTTCCTTAAAAAATTCATTTTTTTTAATGGACTAAAATTTATGCTACAAAAATTCATTTCATTAATCTGAACCACAATAAACGGCAAACCCAGCAACACAATTTCATTGAATTTTTATTTAAAAAAATGGTTTTTATTTTATTTTATTTTTAATTTACTTTCCAAGCCACAAGACCGAGTATAAGATTTACAAAGTGTGCAATCTGAACCACAATTAAAGCCAACAACACAAGTACTTTCTGACACATAAGAGTTTGCTCTTGAACTTCCTTTCTTACTTCCAGTCCAAACTCTCCGATGTCCATCTTTTCTTTAAAAGCTTAGCTCTCTCAGGCAGAGTGTGCGGCACCATCTAATTTGATGTTGATGTGGAGGGTGGGAAAATAGATCGAACGTTGGTGATGGTAGAGTCTCTGGCGGTGTATGACGGCATTTGTGGCGGGGTGGCTGGCAACGTTTGTGGTGGGTTGTTGGATTGGTGCAAACTTTTCTAAGGAGGAGATTTTGATTATGATTTCTAAAATATGTTATAAAGTAGTTGTCATTGTATGTGATAAGTTGTATGGGTTGTTTAGTAAAATGATGATATGGCATACAACTATTGGAGGGCATAAACTAAAGCTTTTCTGCCCATCCTGACCGAATTTTAACTCTTTGAAAAAAGACTCCTACCCCACGTAAAGAATTTTCCTACCCCACGTGGCTATGTTAGGGGCATAAATTCCTACCCCACGTAAACGGCTATGTTAGGGGCATTTGAAAAAAGACTCCTACCCCACGTAAAGAATTTTCCTACCCCACGTGGCTATGTTAGGGGCATAAATTCCTACCCCACGTAAACGGCTATGTTAGGGGCATTTGAAAAAAGACTCCTACCCCACGTAAAGAATTTTCCTACCCCACGTAAAAAGAACGGCTATGTTAGGGGCATTTGAAAAAAGACTCCTACCCCACGTAAAAAGAACGGCTATGTTAGGGGCATTTGAAAAAAGACTCCTACCGTAAACGGCTTTTTCTTTTTCTTTTTCTTTTTCTTTTTCTTTTTCTTTTTCTTTTTCTTTTTCTTTTTCTTTTTCTTTTTCTTTTTCTTTTTCTTTTTCTTTTTCTTTTTCTTTTTCTTTTGTATATATATTTATGTAACTGTAATGTGTACTCGCATCACTAGTTTAATGGTGTGCATCACGTGTTTCGCCAAATGATCTCTAGTTCGAGACTTGACTTTGTTTATGATTAGCATCATATAAATATGTCTTTTTCTTTTCTCCGATCGCCCCCTTCCCCAAAAATCTTTTAGAGAGAGATTCAAATCTTACACCATTCAACCAAAAAGCCTCACACCCACTTGAAAATCTGTCCTCACGAAGTGATAGATATGCCCACTTTGGTCCTCAGCCGTCTGAGCAACCCAATCAACGTCTCCCACCGATCCGTGGAGGAAGCAACGGCTTGGATTTCTCTGATGATGTTCTAGTGGGCCACACAACGAGGTGAAGAAGAAAGATTGTTTGGTTAGTGGAAAATGAAACAACCTTTTATCATCAATTTCTTTCTTTTTTTCTTACTGTTGTTTGTTTTTATTTATATTTGTGTGTTTATGACAATGCACTTTGGTTCAATGTGCCCTAAAGATTTCATGTGTATGAATTTTGCCTTATGTTAAATTTTAAGGAACAAGCATATATGTGTGGGTGGATCATGGGTGTGTTTTTGATTTTGCAGGAGTTATTTTTGCAATGAAAAGATGAGAGAGGCGGAGTGGAAGAGAAGGGTAATGATACCAGGTAAGAAATTATAATTGAGTTGTGAAATTTTAATTCTTTAATTGTTAATATTTTTTACCAAGCAACATTGATTTATAAGACATAAGAATCTGAGTCTTATATTTGTCCAAAGTGATAACACTTTGTACGGTTTCCGAAGAATTTTTGTAGGAAAAATTGATTTATGAAATCTGTTTTCCTCAAATAATATATGTTCATCTTGGAATTATTGTTGAATTTTGATAGGCATCACCATAATGGGCATTGGGAAGCAAGAATTGGAAGAGTTTGTGGTAACAAATATCTATACCTGGGAACTTACAGTAAGTTCTAATACTCTCTTTTTGATAGTAAATTTGGTATCTTAATTGTTATGTATTGAAAATTATCATAGAGGGGTTATATGTCTATGGTAAACTTTGGTACTTGGTCTTACTACAATTTGATGGTGGACATGATATTCTATTTTTGTTTCATACTTCTAGTTGTGCTATATTGATCCTAAATTTCCAATGAAGAGGAGATGGAACTGCTAAAGAGATCTGATAGCGCACAATTATAAAGTAATTTATTCGTCTTTAGTGCATCTTTTAGGTACTATTTATCTATTTCATTATTTTACTTACCTCAATCAATGCCTTTTTCTGTTGTACTGTATGACAAACAATATTCCAAAGTTATTATATGAAGACCAAAAGAAAATTACAGTTGTATGGTTTTTTGTAATTTTGTTTAGTAAGTCAATGTAGTTAAGTTTTGTTATAAGTGATCTGCAAGTTATTGTATGGTATTTTTTGTTTTATTTTATCAGGTTAGGTACTTTAAACTTTTGTTTTAATGGTAGACAATTGCAAACAATGTGTTTTGTTGTTGTAGCTTTACTGTTGCTGGTGTGTGAATTATCAAAACAATGGGTGTAGTTCGTTGTTTTGGTTTATTATCATTTACTGCTATTGTAATTTTCTGTTACGCTTTGTAATTACTTAAGTAAAGCTATTACTAATCAAAATGTCATTACTCTATAAATAAGCTTGTTCACGAAGACTAGAAATCATCTTACATAGGAGTACAAAAAATTTAAGGAGGGACATAGGTTACTATATATACTATATAGACACACATAACCATAAACAAACAGATTTTCTTTTTACTTTAATTCCAACAAACAAATGAACTTAAAATTGTATGGGAATACCATGCAATTAAAGAAAGTCATAACTATAGCTAAGGATTATAGTAGTACCCAACAAAATTTTCCTTCTGTGTAGGGAGTCTTGACATCATGGCATCAAATACGACTACCAATAGTTTCAAGGCTAATTTTCAATCTTATAGCAAAACTAAAACAAGCCTATACCATGGTTCACTTGTTACATGGTTTTGGATAAGAATTGACCTAATTTACGTCATTTAAGTTGTCATAGTAGTGAGTAATGGTCAGTTTGCTTTTGTAGGAGTGGCAGCTTGTTTGAAGTTTACCTTCTTCTTTCTGTGGGCAAACACTGGGATTGCTAAAGGGTGAGTAAGATCTGCTTCTTAATTCCCTTAAATTGTAACATAATGTGTCTACATTACTGCTGTGGTGGGTTGTTGTTTTGGAGCAAGCGGGTGGCTTGCATGGAGAGAAAAGGAGATGTATTTTATATTGGGAGTGTTGTTTGTTTTGTGAATGTTGACATATTGTTCAATTTGTTGTTAATTTCTCATATTTTGTCTAAGTAAATACATATAGTATGCTGTGGTGGGTTGTTGTTTGGGAGCAAGTGGGTGGCTTGCATGGAGAGAAAAGGTGGAGTATATTGAGAGTGTTGTTTGTTTTGTGAATGTTGACATATTGTTGTTCAATTTGTTGTTAATTTCTCATATTTTATCTAAGTAAATACATATAGTATGTTGTGGTGGGTGAACTTATCTGGAATCTCACTCTCTGGTGCTTGATAAGAACCAATCAAGAAGGGAAACCGATGCGCAAAACTCATCTGGTATCTCACTTCCACTTGCTTCCATTTTGCAATTTTGTTAGCAATAACCTGCAATTTGGCAAATCGAGTTAGGTATTTGGGGAAAGGCAATACAATTATTTCTTTATAACTGAGAGCGATAGATTGATAGAGAAAGACCTAGGAATGGCAACGGGTTGGGTTCGGGTCAGGTTTTTGCATACTTGGACCCGACCTGCAGGCCGTGGCTCGAACCCGGCTTGTTTACTAAATGGATTTTTTTTCCGATGCCCGAACCCGCCCTTGCGGGCCCCATTAAGCCCAACCAGAAAGGAAGCTTTTTTGAAACAAGCCCCAAACTCAACATCAAACCCACGGCCAAACAACCAATCCCAAAAATCCCTTCTTTTCAAATCTCCACAGCCACACCCAAATAAATAATAATAAAAAATCCCATTTTTCAATCCTCAAACCCAGAAATAACCAAACTAACGGAGGAGATTTCAGATCAAACAAAAAATAAATATAAAGAAGAAGATAAAAATAGAAATGGAGAGAGGAGAGTCTTGGCCCTGAGTTGGAGATCAGAGAGAGAGAGCTTAAGGTCTTCGGCCTTGGGTTTTAGATCTAGAGATAGAGGGAAGAGTGCTTAGGTTCAGCCATGGAGGCTTAACCTGGGGCTGGCTATTGAGTGAGAGAAAGAGACGGAGCTGCCTCAGATGGTGGCTTGCGGCGGCTTGTGGTGGCATTAAGTGGGGATGGGACAGCAGAGAACAGAGCAGTGGTGACAGCTGGGGACGGGACCAGCAATGAGAGGCAGAGAGCTTGGGTGGCGTCGTGGCGGTGCTTGAGAGTGAGTGACAGAGTGCTCTTGTGTGTGCTCTTGAGTGACTGAGTGAGTGACAGAGAGATTGAGCGTGTGAGGCATGAGCTTAAATGAGAGGTAGGTGGGTTAGGGTTTACAATTATATATATAAGGGGTTTTTTTGTAATTTTAGAGTAATCGGGTCCGGGTCCAGGTCCGAGTTTCGGGCCGGGTTTTTGATAAAACCTAGACCCGACTCGGACCTAGTTCAGGTTTTTTTTTTAAAAACTCATACCCGACCCTATTCTTTATCGGACCGGGTAAAATTTGGCTCATTAGGGTCGGATCGGGCCAGGTATCCGCGGGTCGGATATAAATTGCCATCCCTAGAAATACCTGACTCAATATTTTGTTTGATGATTGTGGAATCCACGATGGGCAATTTCTAGCCACCAAATAACTTAAATATTGTGGAAGTCCTTGAATTTCCTCAAAGTGCTTACAATCGACTATTTTGAGATGCGTTAATTTAGTAAATTTGATAAAGCTTTCGGGAATGGTAACAGTACTGGTATTTTCTAGATACCTCAATGCAGGAAAGTAATCGAACTCTAGAAAATCTAATTCAGTTACATTTTCAGTGAAGAGAGTAAGGACATCTATCCATAGAAACAAATATCTGACACAGCCATTAAAAGAATTGTAGGTTTGTCTTGGTAGGTTAGTAAAAATAAGTTTTGGAATACCAAAATTTTGAAATAAATGACATGCCTCTAATATATTTACAACATAATCTTTCTTTTTCCCCTTGAAGAAAAATGCAATATCAAGGAAAATATCCTTTTCACTTTGGTCCAATTCTTCGTAACTCATTTTGAGTACTTTTAGAATTTCCTTGTTGGGAATCTTTTTATACTTCTCTAATGCACTTTCCCATTGAGATAAACTTTTTCTACGCAAATCAGATCCTATTATTTTTAAAGCTAGAGGAAGGCCATTTGCATAATTGATAATTTGATTTGTAAGTTGCAAGTAAGCTTCCTCAGGTTCATTTTTTTGGAAGGCATACAAACTAAAAAGTTCACAAGCTTCATATCGGTTCATTTCATCAACCTTATAGATTAGAGGATCTTGTTTGAGAGTGTCTAACACATCTTTAGCAAAGTAGGTAAGAGAGTGGTAGGGCAGGTAAACACATCTTATAGAAAAGCTTTTAAATGTTGAGTTGAATGATATTCGAATGATGGCAATCCATGGCCTTGGCAGAGTAGGTAAGACTACATTCGTAAAAGTTGTATATAACAAAATTGTTGATGGTTTTGAAGGAGGCTTGTTTCTAGAGAATGTTAAAGAAAGGTCTGGCACAAATGACGGCATATTACAACTACAGGAGATACTTCTTTCTAAGCTCTTAGGGGATGGAAATTTAAAGGTGGACAACATATCTAGAGGAATTGCTGTGATAATGGAAAGACTTCGCCATAAAAGAGTTCTTTTAGTTCTCGATGATTTGGATGAACAGAAGCAAATAGAAAATTTTCTTGGAAAATGTGATTGGTTCGCTTTGGGAAGTAGAATCCTTATAACCACGAGAGATAAACATGTGTTAACCACTCTCAAAATAGATTCTCTAATTTGTAAGGTTGATGAAATGGACCGATATGAAGCTTGTGAACTTTTTAGTTTGTATGCTTTCCAAACAAATGAACCTGAGGAATCTTACTTGCAACTTACCCAGCAGTTTATCAATTATGCCAATGGCCTTCTTCAGGTTCATTTGTTTGGAAAGCATACAAACTAAAAAGTTCACAAGTTTCATATCGGTCCATTTCATCAACCTTATAAATTAGGGAATCTATTTCGAGAGTGATTAACACATGTTTATCTCTTGTGGTTATATGGATTCTACTTCCCGAAGCTAACCAATCTCATTTTCTAAGCAAATTTTCTATTTACTTATGTTCATCCACATCATCGAGAACTAAAAAAACTCTTTTATGGCGAAGTCTTTCCATTATCACAGTGATTCCTCTAGATATGTTGTCCACCTTTAAATTTCCATCCCCTAAGAGCTTAGAAAGAAGTATCTCCTATAGTTGTAATATGCCATCATTTGTACAAGACCTTTCTTTAACATTCTCTAGAAACAAGCCTCCTTCAAAGCCATCAACAATTTTGTTATATACAACTTTTGCGAATGTAGTCTTACCTATGCTGCCAAGGCCATGGATTGCCACCATTCGAATATCATTCAATTCAACATTTAAAAGCTTTTCTGTAAGATGTGTTTACCTACCCCACCACTCTTTACCTACTATGTTAAAGATGTGTTAAACACTCTCAAGCAAGATCCTCTAATCTATAAGGTTGATGAAATGGACCGATATGAAGCTTGTGAACTTTTTAGTTTGTATGCCTTTCAAAAAAATGAACCTGAGGAAGCTTATTTGCAACTTACAAATCAAATTATCAATTATGCGAATGGCCTTCCTCTAGCTTTAAAAATAATAGGATCTGATTTGCGTAGAAAAAGTTTATCTCAATGGGAAAGTGCATTAGAGAAGTATAAAAAGATTCCCAACAAGGAAATTCTAAAAGTACTCGAAATGAGTTACTAAGAATTGGACCAAAGTGAAAAGGATATTTTCCTTGATATTGCATTTTTCTTCAAGGGGAAAAAGAAAGATTATGTTGTAAATATATTAGAGGCATGTCATTTATTTCCAAATTTTGGTATTCCAAAACTTATTGACAAGTGTTTGATAACTATTGATTGGTGGGGCAATTTATCAATGCATAACTTGCTACAACAAATGGGAGAGGAAATTGTTCAACAAGAATCACTACAAGCACTTGGAAAACGTACTAGGCTACGAGATTTTGCGGATGCTTGTACTATACTAACTGGAAATACAGTAGAAGTCCTTTTTCTTCACTTCTTTTCCTCTTTTGATCAAGTTAGAAGAAATTAATTACTTTCTTTAATTTTTATTAATGTTGAAGCAGTACAAGCTTATCAATATTTTAAAATTTTTTTTTTAAGTTGTTATTGTTATATTTTTGGAAAATTCTATTTTGTAGTGTTGTTCACTTAATGCTTTGTCCAACAAGGGAACGAATAAAATTCGAGGCATAATGTTGTACTTGCCTAAACTTATAACGCTTGAACTTCATGCTCAAGCTTTCAGAAGGATGAAAAATATCAAATTTCTTATACTTAATAACGTACATATTGATGGATGTCTAGAATATCTCCCCAACAGTTTAGTGTTGCTAGATTCGTCTCTTTGTTCCTTTTCCTTACCATCCAATATTTGTCCTCAACAACTAGTCTACTTTCAACATGCAGCACAGTATCATTAGAATACATAAGCCATTCCAGCAGGTATGATTATTAGTTTTCTTAATTATGATTTATTTCTAAAGTTTATTTTAAAGCTTGGTGAAGATAAATGTTGTTCCCTTCTACGGGGTTTGCCTTTTGAAAGTTTGAAAGGAATCAATCTCAGACATTGTGAATCCATCCAGAAATTACCTGAGTTGCGGGCTCCAAATTTAGAGATATGAGACCTTTCTTATTGTACAAATTTAGTTGAGATTCATGATCCTGCTGGATTTCTTGATAAGCTTAAAACTTCGAGCTCTTCCTAGAAGACTTAAGTACAAATCTCTTGAACATTTTTATCTTGATTCTTGTGAGTCCATTGAAGAATTACCTGAGAATGTGTTTGCACGGTTTGGTACACCACATGCCATTATTAGTGATGGAGGAAAGCACTTTTGCAATAGAGTTTTTGAGCAACTAATGAAGAAATATGGCATCACTCATAAGGTTTCAACACCTTATCACCCAAAGACAAGTGGTCAAATAGAGATATCTAATAGGGAAATCAAGAGAATATTGGAGAAAAAAGTTAACCCTACTCAGAAAGATTGGTCTTTAAGACTCAATGATGCATTGTGGGCATACCGTACAGCATTTAAGACTCCCATTGGAATGTCTCCCTATCGATGTGTATGGTAAGGCTTGTCACCTCCCTGTTGAGTTAGAGCATAGAGCTTATTGGGCTATTAAGCAGTTGTATTTTGATCTTGACAAAGCAGGTGCCGAAAGGAAACTCCAAATCAATGAGTTGGAGGAAATTCGCAAAGATGCATACAATTGTGCCAAATCATATAAGGATCGAATGAAAAGGGTTCATGATAAAAACATCTTGAGAAAATCATTTGAACCTGGTCAAAAAGTTCCTTCTTTATAATTCTCGTTTGCATCTCTTTCTAGGTAAGTTACAATCTCGATGGACTGGTCCATTCATAGTTCGCACTGTTTATCCCCATGGTGTTATTGAGATTGAGAATCCTAAAAATGGTGATATGTTTAAAGTTAATGGCCAACGTTTGAAACCATTTTTAGAACTTGAGCCTCCAGAAGTTGAAGAAGTCCTATTGGATGATCCTATTTATCAAGATTGATCCCAGTTGTGTTTATCAGGTTTGCATTTTCTTTTTTCTTTTTTTTTTCTCTTGTTTATTTTCTGCTTCTAGATTAGACTTTGTGTTTATTTTCTTGTTTAGTTTTATTTTCTTTTGTTCTAGCTGATATTTGACAGAAATTAAAATTTATAACAATAAGCTTGATCAAGGTACGTCTCCTCCTTCTCCTTACCTTACTTGTTTCTACTTGGTTCTCATGTTGCATATTAATATTTTGCTTTTTTTTTTTTTTTTTCAATTCAAGCATATATTTGAGAGTATCATTTTTTTAACATTGAGAACAATGTTTGGTTTAGGTTTTGGGGGGGGGGGGGGGGTGTATATAGATTTATATCTTTTTGTTTTGTTTTGTTTAGCTGTGTTAAAAATAAAAATAAAATAAATAAAATAAAATAAAAAATAAAAAATAAAAAACCTTTTGCCTAGCTTGAGGTTTATGTTTTGAGTTCATTATACTACTCTTGCTTAAAGAATTTCATTGCTTTCATGCTCAATTCATTGCACATGCACGTAGCCACTTAGACACAACTTCTTGTTGAAGGATAAAAATGATTAGAAAATCTTGATGATAACAATGTGGAGACTGTAACCCCTGTGAGTTTTGAGCCAATCATTATTTTTGGAGGGTTATTTATTGTTTCTAGTCTTAAAGTTCATTTGTAAGTGTGTAACATATTTCCCTTGATGTAATCTCATTGTTCTTTCTTTTGGCCAAGAAAAAAAAAATGATTTTATGCCACACTTGAATTTTTTTGAAGTCATTGATGTTGAATGAACTATACTAGTCATTAAGAGATGAGATTAGGCCATTTTTGTCTACTTTGAGCCATATATGTGTTTTTCTTTTTCTTTCTTGATACATTATCGCTAGTCACCCCATTGAGCCTTTTAATTAGCCTTTCTTTCTTAAAGCCCTTATCCATAGTGTTTCAAGATGGAATTTGATCAGTTTGTTTTAATGTGGTGGTTTGTGCGAAAATTCAAAGAAGAAAGAAAAAAAAGAAAAAAAAGAATTCAAAGAAAAAAAAAAGGAAAAATTGTCCAAAGGAAGAAAATAAAAAGGGTTCTCATCAAATTTTGAGAAGTGAAATGTAAGGAAGGAATATTGCTTTGAAGAAGAAGAGGTGAAAAAAAAAATGTTGAATGGAAATTCCAAAAAGAGTTGACATTCCCACAAATCTTGAAATACTTCTTATATTTACCTTCACCCTTTTTTTTTTATTTCATTCCCTTTACTTTTACCCTACATTATGTCCCAATAAAGTCCTTATTTGATCTTGAAGATTGTGTAGTTCAGATATTGATATGACTAAATAAAAAGTGTGGTATAAATTCTTTTTGGCATCCTTTCATGAGACTACTTGTTCTTTCTTGATTAAGCGTTTTTCATGTGATTTATATGTGAGGTATTTGATTTTGCTTACATTACTCCGCTCACATATATTGTTGAGAGTGTTACACCCTATTTCAGAGTGATTTCATTTGTTGAGTGATAACACCAGAAAGATTTGAGTTGAAGCATACTTTCAAATAAAGATTCGAGTCAAGTTTATTCTAAAACTAAGAGTATGTTTGGGTTGGCTACCACTTTTCACTCACATTGAGTTTTGATGGCATGAGAAATTTCTTTAGCATTTGTAGTGTTTTTGAATTTGAACTAATCCTCTTTGCAAAAGGCAATTGAAAAAAAAAAAAGTTTGTTTGATTTTCTTTGATTTGTTTTTATTTTATTTTATTTTTACTTTTTAGTATTCATTCTCAAAATTTTGTGGGTATATTCCCTGCAAACCCTCACAAGACTACAACTCGTCCACTAGTGTAACCTAGGGGTTTAAAGGCTTATTGCATACGCTAAATGCAATCGAAAATTCCAGCAAAAGTGGATTAGTTAGGATTTCTTTTTTCTTTGTTTTTAATTTCTTTGTTTTGTTTTACTCTTTATCTGTTTTGCTCAAGGACTAGCAAAATGTAGGTTTGGGGGTATTTGATATGCATGAAATATATACAATAAAGTACCATCAGATTTGCATAGTTAGCCTTCCTTTTATATTATTTTGTGACTAATTATATATTATATTTGTTTTATGGAAAATAAAGGCTATTCACAATTGAGAAGCTAAACAAGTCACAAGTTGAATGCTAGGTGGGTCAGGCCAATTATAAAGCCAACTCAAGAGAAAGAGCTTGCCATGAAGTAAACATTCAGCCCAAAGAAGTAGAGCATCCAGCCCAGGTGTGAATTCAAGACAAAGCCCAAGATGCAATTCAACATGGATGAAGTTTGCTAGGAAAGAAACTACCATCAAGCACAACTGTCACAATAGAAAACAAGTCTGCGAGGTGGGCCAACTGATTCAAGAAGGCAAATTGTAGAGAATTGTAATTTGCAAGCTTGGAGACAAGTGAAGGAAAGAAAAATAAAAATGAAAAGAGTTGGATTAATGTTAAGCTGACGTGATGAAGGAATAGAAGTTTAATTGTGGAGTCTACAAGTGGGCTTGTGGTCTCTATGCAATAACTTGGTAGAATGAGTCTTCAAGGTTTTAATTTCTTTAAGGGCTAATCATTTTTATGTGTGCAATGATGTATTATACTATTATACAAAATTTTCCCATAAATTTTCCCATGGATCACAAGTTAGTGACCATCCCTTAAAAATTGAGATCAAAGCACAATATATGAGAAAATCGATGATATATTAAAGGTTATTCTTTGCTTGACGACCATTTCATTATTACTATTATTGAATATTTTCGTGTGTAGGCATAAAATGACCATTTCATTATTACTTCTTTCTCTCTCTCTTTTTTTTTTTTTTAAAAATTTGTCTTTTAATTTTGATATATTATTATTATTTAGTAAGTTTTTTCAATTGGTTGCATTGATGTCAAGCTTATGATGAGTAGGTAATAAATACAAACAATTCAAGTCTAAATCTTGATATCTTAGATAATTTTCTTTTAGCCTTTTTTGCTTTAGTTAGTTTTCCATACAAATTAATTAGATTGTTTATATCTTTGCTGTAATTTTTTTCTCTGAACTAATGAGCATATTTTTTTATGTTGTTTCCATTCAGATACTTTGTATACGAAAATCTTGGACATAACAAATTGTAATTAAGTTGAACGATTTGCACTTATTCTCATCCAATTTTGGAGATATTATTAGACCAACTTATTCTTTTATTTTGTGTTGTATTTAGTAGAATTTCACAAACAGTGATTGTGAATTGATATTATATATGTAGTATCTAATAGTGATTTTCAAAATTATATACATAATAGCAGTGTAATGAGAAAAACTATTTTAGTACCTCCAAATGTTCTGACTGAACTAATGTTCTATATGTTTAATAATCATGCACAGATTACATACTAGTTTTAGCACTGTAGATGGTGAGGTAGTGGGTTCAAGACCCACTAGGAGTGTCTGAAACTTGGTAAAAAAGAAGAGGATGTGTTTTATATGTTTGAGTAAAAAGTGTAGTGGCAACATAAATTAATCCATATCCTAAAAGTTTTGCTAAATTACCACTTTCTCACAAATCACCAAGCTTAGCCTTCAACCTAAGATAAACGGATGTTGAATGTACATACACTCAAAAGGCATAACACTCACAAACTAGGCAACCAAATGGACTTTGCAATTGATACAGGCACAAACCAAACTAGAATGTTAGATTCTGCTATAACTAAGAAATAGAAATAGATAAGAGAAAAGTGGAGAATCATTCTAGATCAAAATAAAAGAGAGAGAATCCTTATGTACTATTTTCAGTCAATAACCAATTGTTATAAACCCAACAATGTAATTCATGACATCAATTGTTGAAATCCCAATCTATATCGCCTCCTCTTGATAGGTTCTCTCACTAGGGAAACGTTCACGACATCAATTATTGTCTTCAAAGAAGTTGTTCGTGGTCCAAAGAAATAAAAAGAGTGGGATTGAGCCCAAAAAAAAAAAGCCCAAGGCTTGCACAACCATGCTTAGCAAGAAATCAGTAGTAATTGAATGAATTATGATTAAAAAAGTAAAAATTAAAAAAAAAAAAAAAAAAATCTTCACCCATTGAAAACAAGTAGATGCCTATGTTAATTCTTCAAATTTATGGTATGCTAAAAGGCCCAGGCCCAGCTGCGTATAGCATGGCCCAGATTTATGAGTCAGTGATTCAGAATCGATCTCACTGAGACTGAGTTTTCTTTATATCTCTATCTTTTTTCCTTCATTGAATCTCTCTAGCTATTTCTGTATCTTTTCAACAATGGCTCCCGCGAAAGACGACGGGTTTAAGAAACTCGAATGCTGCCCCACCGTCGTCGGATTCGACTCGAGTTGCCCGATTACTTTGTTCGTCAACCATGCTTAGCAAGAAATCAATAGTAATTGAATGAATTATGATTAAAAAAGTAAAAATAAAAAAAAAATAAAAAAAAAAATCTTCACCCATTGAAAACAAGTAGATGCCTATGTTAATTCTTCAAATTTATGCATATACGTTCGGTATGCTAAAAGGCCCAGGCCCAGCTGCGTATAGCATGGCCCAGATTTATGAGTCAGTGATTCAGAATCGATCTCACTGAGACTGAGTTTTCTTTATATCTCTATCTTTTTTCCTTCATTGAATCTCTCTAGCTATTTCTGTATCTTTTCAACAATGGCTCCCACGAAAGACGACGGGTTTAAGAAACTTGAATACTGCCCCACCGTCGTCGGATTCGACTCGAGTTGCCCGATTACTTTGTTCGTATGCTTCTAACGATTATCCACGCCATTCTTCCTCCTCCGAAGCCAAAGCCAAAGTCGGAGAAGCTAGAAAGCATTGAGAAAGACAAGTATAGAAAAGAAAGGGATGTAGAAGATGACAGAAGAGATTACAGGAATTAAGGAAGGCATAGCAATCGCCATGAGAAGCATAGGAGAGACGATGAGAGTGAAGACATTGGTGATAATGTTAATCATAGGAGAGGCAACTCGGATAAGCCGGAATTGTATAAGGTTTACAAGGGAATGAGTTCGCCGGAGAAGTGGGAAGCGAAGCAGTTGATTGCTTCAGGTGTTTTGAGTCTTAGGGACTATCAAGGAGATGGATTGTTATATCAAGAAGAAGAAGGTGTTGAGGTTGAGATTGAGATGAATGAGGATGAACCAGCGCTTCTACAAGGGCAGAGCAGTTATTCAAGTTCAATGGATATGTCACCTGTTAGAATTTGTAAGAATCCAGAAGGGTCTTTAAGTCGTGCAACAAAGCTTCAGTCTGCGCTTACAAAGGAGCGTAGAGAAGTTGGCGAACAGCAACAGAGAACCATGCTTGACTCCATTCCTAAGGATTTGAATCATCCTTGGAAGGACCCTATGCCGGAGTCGGGTGAAAGGCATCTAGCACACAAGCTTAGAGGTGTTGGTTTATCATCAGCATATGATACGCCAGAGTGGAAGAAGGATGCTTATGGACATGGACAATCCCTTAGCTTTGGGCAGAGATCGAAGTCGTCCATTCAAGAACAGAGGCAGAGCTTGCCAATCTATAAATTAAAGAAGGAACTCATTCAGGCTGTGCATGAAAATCAAGTCCTAGTTGTAATTGGTGAGACTGGTCTAGGTAAAACAACTCAGGTAACTTAATATCTAGCAGAAGCTAGATACACAACAAAGGGTAAAATCGGCTGTAATCAGCCTCGTAGGGTGGCTGCAACGTCTGTGGCTAAGAGGGTTGCTGAAGAGTTTGGTTGTCGTTTGGGTGAGGAAGTTGGATATGCCATTCAATTTGAAAATTGTATTGGTCTAGATATTGTAATCAGGTACATGACTGATGGTATGCTTCTTAGGGAAAGTTTGATTGATGATAACCTTTCTCAGTACTCTATTATTATGCTCAATGAAGCACATGAGAGGACTATACACATGGATGTTCTCTTTGGATTACTCAAGCAACTAGTGAAACGAAGAGGTGGAGCCACCTTATGCATTGGGGGGGCCATGGCCCCTCCAAAATTTTTTAAAACCTCTCTAATTATAGGTAAAACTAGGCTAGAATCATTTTGAGTTAAGAGTTGGCCCCCACAAGATTAAAAGATTGGCCCCCCCCCCTCCAACACGTCACTCATAAAATTCTTCCCACCCCAAATCCCCAACTGTGCAATCATAAAAATTAACTCCTTTTGTCTTTTCCATTCTTCTCTAAAGCATGATAGTCACATCCATATTTTTTTAGTTTCTAGTTATTCAATTTTTGTGAATGGATAAAACTAAGGTGTAGTATATCAGATTACCTGATTAAAATCATATGTATTGAATTCAATTCTCCTTAAAAATAATAACATTATTTGTATGTTATTGGTCATGTTAAACATATGCTTAGAATTTAATTGAAGAACCTAATGTATTACACTTAGGATATTATACTTAAGTTTTGCACTTTCTCAAAACCATTACAATATCCCTTTCCACTTAAAAACCACTGAAAAGACTCTCCTCATCACTTGGTGCTCTCGCTTCAGTTACTCTTCATTAACTTTTCCATGGGATGCTCTCACATAATCACATTTTCATTAGTTCTCCCTCTTCCTTAACAAAGAGTTTTCTTATTTAAAGCTAAGCAAATATTGAGAAATACCAACTTCTTTTTCTTCTTCTTCTGCAGTTTTGTTGTATACTTATATTTGATTTCTATGAATGTTATGGACTTATGGTTTTTCAAAAGAATAGGAGAAACTCAAGAAAAAAAGACTTAAGATGCTCAATTGGTCGATTAACTTGTTAGTATTTTGATATTTGAGTGCTATAGAATTACACCGACAAAAAAATTCTATCAATAATCTTGTGTTATAAATATACTGTACTTCCTAGCTACGCCCCAAGCAAAATGATAGTTTTACCTTGGCCCCCCCAAGCAAAAATTCCTAGCTACGCCCCTGACTCGACCTTCGCCTGATTGTCACTTCTGCAACACTGGATGCAGAGAAGTTTTTAGGGTATTTCTTTAACTGTAATATATTTACAATTCCTGGTAGAAACTTTTCCTGTAGAGATACTCTACTCCAAACAGCCAGAAAGTGATTACCTTAATGCATCCCTACTTACTGTGCTACATATCCACTTGACAGAACCTGAAGGAGACATCCTTCTTGATTGGTTAGGAGGAGATTGATTTTGCATGCCAATCTCTTCATGAAAGGATGAAAGGGCTAGGTAAAAATGTTCCGAAATTGATTATTTTGCTAGTTTATAGTGCACTTCCAAGTGAAATGCAGTCAAGGATATTTGAACCTGCACCTTCAGGGAAGAGGAAAGTGGTAGTTGCTACCAATATAGTTGAGGCATCTTTGACGATTGATGGAATTTATTGTGTTATTGATCCTAGGTTTGCAAAGGAGAATTTGTATAACCCAAAGCAAGGGCTTGATTCACTTGTCATAACTCCTATTTCACAAGCTTCAGCCAAGTAGCGAGTTGGGCATGCTGGGCATACGGGGCCTGGGAAATGTTATCGCCTCTACACTAAGAGTGCATACCACAATGAGATGTCCCCTACTTCAATTCCTAAAATACAGAGAATAAATCTTGGGTTAACTACGCTTACCATGAAAGCTATGGGGATAAATGATATTCTGTCTTTTGATTTCATGGATATGCCTTTACCCCAAGCTCTCATTTCTGCCATGGAACAGTTTTACAATCTAGGAGCCCTTAATGAGGAAGGGCTTCTGACCAAATTGGGTTGGATTATGGCAGAATTTCCTCTTGAACCACCAGTATCTAAGATGCTGCTTGCTAGTGTGGACCTTGGATGCAGTGATGAGATTTTGACCATCATTGCAATAATTCAAACAGGAAATCTTCTACAGGCCTAGAGAGAAACAAGCACAAGCTGATCAGAAGAAGGCCAAGTTTTTCTAGCCAGAGGGAGACCATCTAACATTGCTTGTGGTTTATGAGGCTTGGAAAAGTAATAACTATTATGGGCCCTAGTTTTTTGAGAACTTTGTTCGGTATAAATCCTTGAGGAGGGCACAGGATGTAAGAAAACAGCTGCTTACCATCATGGATAAATATAAATTGAACATAGTGACTGCAGGGAAAAATTTTACAAAGATCCAAAAGGCAATTACTGCAGGGTTCTTTTTCCATTCATCTAGAAAGGACCCACAAGAGGGCTATAGGACCCTAGTAGAGAACTAGCAATTCTATATACATCCAGGCAGTACTCTTTTCCAGAGGCAACCTAATTGGGTCATCTACCATGAGCTGGTGATGACTACAAAGGAGTACACATGAGAGGTCACGGTTATAGATCCTAAATGGCTTGTGGAACTGGCGCCTAGATTTTTCAAGGTGGCAGATTCTACAAAGTTGAGCAAGTGAAAATGACAAGAAAGGATTGAGCCACTATATGACTGACATCACGAGCCAAATTCTTGGCGTTTGAGTAAACGCCGTGCTTGAGATGTCTCGATGTCATTCATTTTGATTATGGGCATTGCTGTAAATTGGAATGCTGCTATCTGCATGGTTGTCCTCATTATTTGATGTGATCCATTCAGCAGGAGATAAATAACAATTTCAAATCTTAAACTATTCTTTTTTAAGACTATTTTGGACTAGGTTGTAGTGTTAGGTTTTTGTTCTTTTGTTTTAGTTCATGGTTTAATGGACTTTTGTACTTTATGCGCATGATTTTATTGTAAAAGGAAGCTGCAAGCTCTATTCAGATTATTGTTACACTACTTGAATTTTATTGAATTATTGTTACACTACATGAACTTCATTGTAAAAGGGAACTGCTAGTTCTATTCAGATTTTAACTTCATTATTTCTACAAAATAATGTTGTGCATGCATCTAAGTCCACCTAACATAAAAATCAGGGGGAAAAAAAAATGCCAATTCATTAGAAGTTGTAGGAGAATCCTTTTATTGCTCTCCTGCATTCAGTCATCCAACTTGTTTAATGAGTTATCTTAGCAAGCACATATTTGTATATCAGATATACCTCAAAAAGATTTTCAGGATTCTCCATCACTTGACCAAACCAGCCTAGTGACATATCTGAGCAAATATTTCATTATGGGGAAGACCAACAGCAGAGAAAAGCGTTCCTCTAGCAATGGAATTGATGACATCAATTGTAGAAATCCCTGTCTGTATCATCTCTTCATGATAGGTTCTCTCACTAGGGCTGAAGAAAACGTTCACAACATCCATTACTGTTTTTGAAGAAAATGCTAATTACTAATTAAAAATCAGAAAATATCACACAATGGAACCCTGCTTCAAAATAGAATGTAGTGTGAGGAAGACCAGCAGATTGTCCTTATATGCAAAAAAGATGCTCATAGCACAAAAATAATACAACGATAACAAAGAAAACTTTCGCTGCAATGATGCATGGCACACACCCCTCAATCAAGGCTTTAAGCCTTAATAATGGAATTCAAAAAAGTACTTGCACCATCTATACAATAACATTCCCAAGCATGACTCATGCATTGAGAACTGAAGTTAGCTGCAGATTTAGCATAATAGCTTCTCACAACTCTCAACTAAAAAAAATTGTCTCTAATACTTGGAAGCCATGTAAAATTTGCAAATATATTAAATATTTCTAAGTATTAGAACCACAAAGCTTTGTGCATCCTGACACTGACCTTTAAAAAAAAAATTACAGTATATGATACAGCCTCAGTGCAAATTAAAGGCGTAAATATTTTATATTACCTCATGAAGAGCATCATCATAAGAACTCATATCTGTAAGTATGACAAGAACGTGCTTCCCAATTCAAAAGCCAAATATTCAGCTGTAGTAAGAGCCATACGAGGAGTGATAATACATTCAATTGTAGGGTCATTTTCCTATAAACGAGCACATCAGAGGACACATTTTACGAATGCAATTCAGACACTGTATTACTGAACTTATAACAGTAATAGGTGTATCACAATATGGTCCATATGCAGATTTCAAATTATACCAGCTTCAGAAAGAGCGTCACACTCTCCATAGAGCCATTTTCCTCAAAATCATGTGTGAAAAACTGTGCAGTCTCCATATTTACAACCATTGCTACAAATACAATGGCAAAGTTGTCCTCTTCTGCATTCTGTAAATTAATAAAGTAAGTCAGCATAATCACTTAAAAAGTTAGAGGGGAAGAAGACAACAACAACAAGATAAGAGACAGTAACAGAAGCGGTGTAAAAAATAATTAACTTAGTTAATTCTAAGGAAAAGGAAACAGCTGGCTCAGTAGTAAGCAATATCATAAAATAACACTTCAATTAAAGCAGTTGGGCTCCTGTCTTTGTGCCATTTCAACTCTATCAGAAAGTTTAAATTTACTTTATGCTACAAATCTGGGCAATTTTACCCAAAAAAATTTAAAAGTTCAGTTACTTTAACTCACAAAGAGAAGTAAAAGAAATTGTTCTTATTAATATAAATTGAGATTCCTATTTACTAGGAAGGTATATAATTCTAGCACTAAATGAATCGCATTGTAAAAGGGAGCTGCTAGTTCTATTCAGATATTAACTCCATTAGTTCAACAAAACAATGTTGTGCATGCATCTAAGTATGCCTAACGTAAAAATCAAGAAAAAAGGCTGATTCATCTATATCTATATATTACTAAAAACTGAAGCGTAGCATTTATTGTTGCTACGCTCTAGTTAAGCCACATCAGCGCCATGTCATTATTTATTTTCTTATTTTATTTTTTATTTTTAGATTTACCAGGTGTCATTTATTGAGCATCTCCTTAAATTTGGATGTTACTCTTATCTTCAACTTTATCATGTGTCCCTCCATTAACCAAGACTCTTCAAATGCCACTATTATATGGAATTTTGATAGTCACCAATAAGTTACAACCTCCTCACATCCTTTATTTGTTGTAACTTCTTCCATTTATTGGGTATGATATGACAATTCTATATATATATATACACACACACAAATTTCAGCCTAGTGGCTACATAAATTTCAGCCACGTTAACATTTAAAAACACCAAACATTGTGACTTTTCAGGATTTTAAGTTTTTAACTAACCGTTTAATTCAATACTTTTTAAATACACCTTTTAAGAATTAACTATAAACAAGTGCCTTTTCATTTGGTTGTTGATGTGAAACGTTTTGATTTCTAAATTCTACAAATAATATCACACGACTAAAAAAAAAAAAAAAAACATAAACTAATGCAACATTTTGCCTAGTTTTGGATAGTTTTAATTTTTACAGGTTTCATAGCAGTTCTTCTTTCCAAAAAAAACCACAAACACTTCTCTCCTCCCTATCTTTGTATGTACTTCTCCTTTTCTCCACCTCCCATTGTACTTTATTTCCTACAATAATAATTTTGAGACTTTAATTTCATAAAAGTTTTGCTCATTTTGCAGAAATCCTCAGAATCAAGCAAATTGTCAAAGCAAGCCCAAAAAGCAAAGGTCAGATTCCTTTTCTCATTCTATAATTTAGTAATCTAATTTTACCTATCTTAAACCCAAACCAATAGATACAATGAATGGATAGAACTGCTTTTAGCCTTCTTACCCTTCTGATTCTTTGAATGACGCAACAGATTTTTCTAATTCATCTTACACGCATGTGAAGGATATGGGAGAGTAAGCGGTTGATGAGGAAAACAAAGAGTCAAAGTTTCCGTTCTTTCTAAACTTTGAAGTCCTTAATCTCCACTCCACTCTCTTCCTCGACAACGATATTGCTCAAAACACCAACTCCTTCAAGATGGTCACTCTCTTTCTCTCTCTCCAACTAAATCCATTTTAGTTCGAAAGGCATCAGATATCTATGAACCGTTTTAACTTTTATTTAGTTTTACTAATTCGTGAATGTGTGAATTGCTTTTAGTTTGAGTATTGTTGGTTTCAAAAGCAAATTTGGATTTTAAGAGTCTATTATAAACCAAAGAATTTTTTTAAATTGACTGGGTTTGTTAGTTCGTTTACTCATTAATTTTTTAATGTAATTCCTTACTATGATTTTGTAGCTAATAAAGCACATCTCAAGGTCCCTAAAAATTGAAACTTCTATTGCAGGTCTTGTGAATTAAATCTGAGTTTTTGGAAAAAAGTTTGATTTCTTGACTGAATATTACTTAGTATTAGATTTGCATTTTATATTTTTGTATGGTAGTTATTTTTATAGGTTGGTAGAATGGCAAGCGAGTCTGTGAAATCGAAATTAGAGCCGTTACAGAGGGGACTGCACCTTTGGATTTCACAAAGCATGGGTATGTGCCATTTAATATGCAGATTCTCTTTGGTTTCTTTTATTTTTCTTTTTGTTTGTTAGCCCACCATGAAGCTTAAATATAATTCAAATTATTGATATTGAACCATACTTTTATTTTGTTGTTTTGCTATGATTGTTTAATACCTAGAACATGCTGCTTCTTTTTTGACTGCTATCACATTTGGTTATACAAGTTGAACATCTGATATCTATGTTTTGAATATATCATATAGATACATATCAGTGGAGATAAAAGATGATATCATATCCTTTTTATGTTTTGCTGATACAATGCATGCATATTCTTCAAAAAATTAGGTTCCAGTCTTCTCTTTACAAGCCATGACCTACCAATTTAAAGCCTTTGTTGTGTATTATTGTGATTAACTCAAGTGAGCAACGATGAAATGAAAACATTATGGTTGTTGATTGTAACATCTATTTATTTTCCTTTCCAAGTGTTATGGAAACTAAGAATTAATTTTGCCAATGAAGCTTACAATTGTTTTCCATAAACACTCCATCTTGGCAAAGCTATTAACTTCCAAGTAATAAGGTCTAGCTTTGATTGCTATTGGACTCACATTGAAATTCTCTCAACCTATTCTTTTTAATTGTGGAATCACAAAAACAACAGAGCTTATACATTGATTGTTTAATCTATTGAGTTTTTTGAATGCTTTTTGGTCAGAACTTAGTTTACTTTTGCCTTTTCTAAATACATCAATATATGCATGACTTCCGGAATCTTTTCTTTATCCTAGAATTTGTTCTAGGTTATGGAGTCTAGATATGACTTTTTATTTCTAAATTGCATTTTGATTTACTAGATATGCTTGTCGTGGGGAAATAACTTTTTGAAAAGATATAAACAGAGAGAAATTCCCGTGTCATCGATGATGGAACTTATATAGCAATTGATATTTTTTGAAGGTAAAGATTGCAATATCTATGTTATTTAGCAAAAAAAAAAAAAAAAAAAAGGAAAAAAGATTATAATATCTATGATTTGAATTTATAAAAAACCTGTGGCTACTCATTCCATCATTGGTACTTTATTCTTAGTCTTTTTACATTCATAAATGTGGTGTTTACAAATTATTTGATTCCAAAAAAATTTGTCACTGACAAACATTTAATAATTAGCAATTAATGACCGTTAGCATATTTGGTTATTTGCTTATGTACAACTTTGAACAATTTTTAAGACTCTCACAACTGTACTTTTGTCAACTTTCAACAAATAAAATTTTCTTAATTCAATTCATTAAAACCATTGTTCAATTTTTCTTTATATGTTTGTATAGTGTTTTCTATCAGAAGGCGGCTTGGGTTTTGAAAAAGGTTTTCAAATTGGCTTTTAGTGAGTGAATAGTTTTGTATCCTAAAATTATTTAATTTTCTATTTAATTATAGATTATTTTTTGGAGGTTTGTTCAATGAATTGTATTTCTTCCTAATGTATCATATAATATTATATATTGTGGTACATGTTATATACTCGGTAACTTCCCGGTGCATCGCACGGGTTAGCGACTAGTTAGAAGTTATAGGGGAATCCTTTTATTGCTATCCCGCATTCAGTCATCTAACTTGTTTAATACTCAGTTATCTTAGCTAACACATATTTGTATGGCAGCTATACCTCAAAAAGATTTTCAGGACTCCAATCGCTTGACCAAACCAGGCTGGCTACATATCTGAGCAGATATTTCATTATGGGGAAGTCCAGCTGCAGTGAAAAGCAGAATCTCTTGTCCTCTATCAATGGAATTGATGACAACAATTGTAGAAATCCCTGTCTGTATCATCTCTTCTTAATAGGTTCTGTCTCTAGGGTTGAATAAAACGTTCATGACCTCCATTATTGTTTTTGAAGAAAATGTTCATGGTCCAAAGAAATAAAAAGAGTCAGATTGAATTGCATAACTCATTGAAATAATCTATCTTGGAGGTCCTGTTGCTTTTAGCCTAACACAAAAACAAAAGTTTCTAATTGCATATGAAACTTCCATCTAACTGATAGATACATCAGCTTGGTCTTGAATTTTTTAGTGTCCTCTCTAATTAAGTCATTTCACCTGATAGATAATTCCAGATTCAGAACTTCCTTTTTTATTGGTAAGATAGAACATCAGCTGATAAATACATGGTTTAATGGACTTTTATACTTTATGTGCTTGATTTTATTGTAAAAGGGAGTTGCTAGTTCTATTCAGATTATTGTTACACTACAAGAATTTTATTGTATTATTATTGTTACACTACATGAACTTCATTATAAAAGGGAGCTGCTCGTTCTATGCACTGTTTTCAGTCATTAACCAGTTGTTGTAAACCCAGTCACTCTAAAAAATTCATCAAAACCATGCTACAATAGAGAAGGTAAAATTCTTAATGGTGGCATAAAACTATTAAGTCTGTTTTCTTAGATACAGTTTGTTGCATTTAGTTTATTATATGACGCGCACTCACACACATGTTCCTATTAAAAATATTGATTTACATGTTGACATCATGTACAAATGGCACTAAATTACTGTGATAATAAGAAACCCACGTCCACTTGAAATTTATTTCCCACCATTGAACTACTATGCTAAATGACATTCCTTTAAAACTTTACCTGTCAGGAGTTCAACTGTCTGTCAATGTATATCTGCCCCTCTGTGATATATCCAATAAGATCGGGAGTTGGATGCATAATGTTTGAGCAAACAAAGAAATCAATGTTCAAGATTTTTTTTTTTGAAATCCATTACCATCATTAGGCAATGCTAAAATCAGAATTTGTGTAATGGAGCCTTTCCGCCCTTCAATTCTTCCAGCACACTCGCAAATTGTTTCCAAATCAGTATACGTATACCCAGGATACCATGCCTTCCCCGCACTTCTTGACAGGCACCAGAGACCTGCACAGTAGCAATCAATTGTTTGTGTCAAGCAAATTGTTTTAGAAAACTTTGGAGGCTCTTACAGACTACTCAAAATACTCTGAACAAACAGAAAAGTTTTGACTTTCAAATATACTAGAAAGCCATGTAAATTTTGCAAATATATTATATATTTCTTAAGTATTAGAACCACAAAAAGATGTTGATGGATGTACAGGCAGCTTCATGCATCCTTACACTGACCTCTGTTTTTTTCATAAATTACAGTATATGGCACAACCCCAGTGCAAATTAAGGCGTAAAGATTTTACATTACCTCCCGAAGAGCATCTGCAAAAGAACTCATATTTGTGAGTATGACAAGAACATTCTTCCCACATTCATAAACCAAATATTCAACAGTAGTAAGAGCTATACGAGGAGTGGTAATATGTTCAATTGTAGGGTCATTTCCCTATAAAAGAGCACATCAGAGGACAGTTTATGAATGCAATTCAGACACTATAATTTGCCCTATTTTCATTCTATAATATTAAAAAATTAGGTAAATCAAAATTTCTTTTTATTATGTTTAATTTTGACTCATTTGAATTAATAAATGCCTTTGTTTAATTTATTATCGACAATTAATATTAGATGTACTCACCAATCTAAAGGAAAATATTCATTTTGTAAATTAATATAATGCTAAAATGTAAAACTCACTTTCTAAGTTTTATTCGTTTCAGTCCTTTGATTTTTTTTTTTTTTTTTTCATTTCAGTCGTCAATATTTCAATCCTGTGATTTCTTTTTTGCCACAATTAACTTGTAAAAAAGACATAAATTATTACTCTTTTCATGAAAAATCCAAACTATTGTCACACGTGGAGAGCATACCCTTCGACTTGAGTTTTGCCCACAATCCAATGACACCCTGAACAATTATTCACCATATAAATTGATTACAACGTTTTTTGTTTTGCTATTTGGTACTAGCAATGTGGAGTAATCTTATCCCTCAGATTTTGTTGTTTTTAATGTATTCCCTTCTTATTTTTTATGTTCGGACGGTAACATGATCTTGTATAAGATCTTCGTCTGAGAAGTACAAGCAAGGCACATAGCACAGGAAAAATATTTCAGTCCAGGCTGCAAGCCTATAAGCAGCAAACCTGATCTTAGATCCATGACAAGCAAGGTAAAAAAGAACACGTCTAGCATAACAGCTCAACGTCCATACAAAAGCCATAAGTTGCAGTAATCATTTTTCCAGCAGTGAACGTCCAACGTTCACTGATGATCCAAGCTTTATACCATCAGCTCATATAATCAAAGAGAAGCTGGCAACCAGCAAAGGACGCCAAAACCATTTAGACAACCAATAAAAGGGCAGTAATTGGCCTACAAATGTTAACACCTTATATTTTGATAGCAAATGACAATAACAACTTGATGATAAATCTGACCTATTTTTACAATCTTTTATCTATTGGCAATTCATATGCCAGACCTAAGGACAGTATCATACAAAAGCTTCTCTCTCTCTCTCTCTCTCTCTCTCCAAGAAAAACTCAAAGACATGCAAATGCCATCTTCTCACTGCACATCCATAATCCATAAATCCTATCTGCTATCAGGGAACTTAGCCTCATGTGCCTGGGGCACCTGCATGCATTTGTAGAATTTACTTGTAGTTTTACTATTAAGGACTATGTATTAAAATAAACAAAATAAAATGAAGTGAGAAAATATAATTACCATATAAGTTGCAGTAATCATCTTTCCAGCAAACCATCTACCATGGAGAGCACATTGTGCAGCAACTGCACCTTGTGTATTTTCAAATCGCAAATACACAAAACCAGCACTGTTCCTGTAATCATATATACAACAACAACAACAACAAAGAGTCCCAAAATTTTGGGGTCAGTTACGGACCCTCAACAAACTAATTAGATTCAGTCACATGTATTCTTTTCCTGTATTCTATTCTATCTAAATATATCAAGAAAATTTGAAAGAATGGAAAAAAAAAAAAAAAAAAAAAAAAAAAAGGGGGGGGGGGGGTGGGGGGGAGGAAGAGGAGGTCCACACAAAGAATAGCTTACTTGTCTACAAATATATGTTTCAATTTTCCAAACTTCAAACATTCATTTTGAACATCTTCTTTGATATCCAACTCAAAATCTGGTTCCGTCTGCAAAGGGGGATATCATTTTGAACATTATCAGCAACAGTAACAAGAAAGGAAAATTACTTTTATAAAGCATGCCCCACCAACCTCATCATTTGAATCAAACATATCCTTCAATAATAAACATTCACTTGGAACACCAATTGTATCAACAGTTGGCAAAGTAGCAATGGGAACTTGAAGACCTGAACCACCAAGTCCAGCAAGAGCAGGAACAAGGTGAGTAATCGGAGATACTGCAGGTGCAGCTCCTAGAATAGGCACTGTTGGTAAAGTAAGGCCTGTGCTATTGACAATTGGAGTGCCAGCGGAACCAGCAACGCTTCAGAAGAAAGGAAGAAAATGTAAGAAAAAGAGGTCAATTTCAATATACCAAAACAAACTAGGAAGAGAAAAACCTAGATCCAAAGCCACTGCAGTCCAACTTCTGCATGAGAAGTGCTCGAGATTGTGCATTCAGAGACTAAGAATTAAAAGAAGAATTGTGTCAGCTTGGCCAATAATTTATATAAGAGAAATAAATAAACAAACAAACAAACAAAATTTGAATAATAGACCCACCAGAAATTCAAGAGAGAGAGAAAGATCGGAAATTGATAACTTAAGGAAAATGTAAAACTTACTTGAAAATGCAAATGAAAGAAAAGGAGAAATAGGCTCAAAAACTAAAACTTTTAAGATATCAAAATTATTGTTGACATAGAATCAATTAAGATTAACATAAGGTCATGATACCTTTTTTCGTGACATAACAGCAACACCAAAAACATGCTTTAGGTAATACATGCTTTAGACATGTAAGAACAATCAAATACCTTAAACTTTGATTTTCAAGCCTTAGACTTTCAACCAACTTCAACAAAGAGAAATCATTTTTATTATTTTTATATTATAAATAATAATATAAAAAAAGAGAAAATGGAGGTATAACTAACCAAGCCACCTCCCTCATCATCATCAAAATCACCAGAATTTGCTCCAACATCTTGCATTCCAGCTTGATCAGTAAGAGCTGAAACCTGAACAGGAAAAGATAAGAAGGGGGAAAAGGAGGAGAGAAGTCAGGTAAAAGATCATATTCAAAGTAGAAGAGCCTATAATAAGAATTTTTGGTACAGCATACACCATTCATTCATGCAGCACTGACAGAAGAAGAATGCCATCAAGTTTTATACCGAAGCACGTGCCAAGTTACTAAAGACCAGTAACAGGGCAACACCGGCATTCAATTGTTTGATTTGCAAGCATTGATCTTAGAAAGGACTCTGGATCACCAAGTAAAACTTTTTGAAACTGTTGTATTAACTAATATGCTGCTACAGAAAGTAACAGCGTAAAATATGTGAAATGACAAGAAGCTGGTAATAAAACAATGAGATTTGTACACTGTTGTTTCACACTCAGTGCATTGAAAGATAGAATGGCAATACCTTGATAAGCCGACCCGCAATCTCCAACTATTGATTTAGACTCAGTGCATTTCTAGCGTCTTCAAGACGTGCAAACTGCAATAAACAACTTATTCAATTAGCCTACTAAATCAGGAGGAACCTTAGTGTGCATATAATATGCCATCTAGAACATCAGTAGAGCCAAGAACACCATATTAAGATATTATACCAAGTGATTTAGATACAAGCTGTATGTGATGTTGAAGCCGATTATCAATCTATAAGAGTGAAGGACAAACTATATCATTCAAAGCTTCTCATGTAATTAAGCATGCAAAACTCTGTTGCATAGAAATTTTAAGTGCTGCATTTTCAAGCAATTACACAAATGTTTCACAAATAGTACTCACCTCGACAAAGCCATATCCTTTGCAATGTCCAGTTTCATCAACAGGCAACTGCACCAGCTCTACTTGACCAAATGCTTCAAAAACCTGTTCAAAATAAAAGCAATGGATCAACAGAATTTAGTTTTTTTAATAGGTAATAAGACTTTATATTGACAAAATTGAACATCATGCTCATGATAGTGAACACTCTGAACAAGAATTTAGTAAAGAATAAACATATCAAGAATCCAAAAAGAAGTAACAATCTGATACAGACACTAGATGCAGGTCCCAGATCACATGGCTATATGTTGAAAGCTCGTGTCAGCCCAACTGATTAAAAAATCCTATTTAATTTAGGGATACAATTTTAATTACTTATATTGTAATTTGGTTATTTACTTTCCAACTTAGTAGTTCAGGTATTTATTTCATTTTCTTGCTAGATTAGTAGAATTATTTTTATTAGTCAGAATAATTTCCTTTCAGTGTCAAGTTGGTTAGTTTAATTGAAGGACACCTTGAGTTCAGCGTTATTGACAATTGGCTTGCTTAGTAAAATTTCTTTTGGAACATCTCCAATGGTTTGGTGCTGACTCCAGCCAACACTAGGTGCCAACTCCTAGTTTTACAAAACTTTTACAAACTAAAGAAGCATATGCCATGGGCTTGGGTAGCTAAATTTTCTCCACCAAAACACTTCAATTTTGAAACAATTAAAGAAGTAAAGATTGAAATCTTTACAAAAAAAAACACCCCTCTACCACCATCAACAACCCAGAGAGCAAAGTTGAGTCCCTACCGTTACATAGGCAGGGCTCTGAGAGAGAGAGAGAGAGAGAGACATTACCTGACTGTGGCTGGTGCAGTGGCAGAGAGATTGAGAAGGTGAGACCTGAGAGAGTCAGAGAGTTGTTTGAGTTATTATAATAAGGAACCCACATCCACCTGAAATTTATTACCCACATTGAACTACTATGCTAAATGAATTCATTTAAAATTTTACCTGTCACTTGTGCAAACTGCCTGTCAATACATATCTGCCCCTCTGTGATATATCGAGTAAGGTACTAATGCCTGAGCAAACAAAGAATTCATGATATCAAATAAATAAATAAATTGGGCACCGGGACTCCAAAGTAAAGAGGAGAAACTGTTACCCAATCAACCGAGCTTACATATATACAAGTAGCTGCAGAGGCTTCCATCCACAGCATTAAATGCTTACACTTGTTTATGTCAAGTTAAATCAAAACACCCCCAGAGTGTAAAGATGTTAGGCCAGTAACACTTCTCTAAAGAGAAAACTATACGTAAGAGCTAAAAAAGCAAAAAATTAGCTTATAAATTAGTCTCAAACGCACAAATATAAAGATGTCAATAGCCATAAATATTGTAAATTCCATTAACATATCATTAGATTTGGGCTAATGCCAACTAGAGTTAAGATTTTTTCAAAACTAATCAATTTGGTCCTTAAATTCAACTTAGTTTCTAAATACTGTTAGGCCAGTTAGTCGTTTTTCTCATCAATGTTTAGAAACCAAGTTAGTTTTAGAAACCAAATAAGTTAGTTTTGAAAAGTCTAGAACCTAGAATCTAATTTTACCCCCATAAATAATATTGGTATTCTGCATTGTCAGAAAAGTAAACAAAGCTAGAGTAATTTGCTATGTCATTTTCTCTACTGAAGTTGGTGGAAATTTTGTGGAAACAACATAACTATTGGCATTTAGCGCAGCTTACCTCAAGTCAAATTTGTTGTCTGGAATAAGAAAAATTGAGCCGAAAATGCACCGAAAGTGTACTTTTTTTCCATTACTAGAAAGAGTTTATACTAAAGGGTGGAGAGGTCACAGAGTCTCCACAGAGTCACTCTCTCCTCTCATTATCTCTTCTCTCTCTAACTCTCTAAGCTTTCAACAACCATGGCCCAAGCTCCAGCCCCGAAATCGGTCTCTCTCTCTCTTGGCTCCTCTACTCCTCCATGGCCAAAGCTCCATCAATCTCTTTCTCTTCTCTACTCTCCTTTTCTATTTCTTTTAATATTTTTTTGGTGGTTTTGGGCTGGGCTATGGGTGGTGGGTTGTGTTGTAGCTTGTGGTTTGCTGGATTTTTGCTATCAGCCTGCAGTTGGGTGGTGGTCATGGTGGATTTGGGTTACGGTAAGTGGCGGTGCCAAGAAATATTTTCAAGAAGGCTAAGATAAACACAATAAAATTCTTATGTATAAAAAATGATTAAAAAAATCTTAATTTCACAAATTAACTCTAACTTAAAAAGGTTGTTTTTATGTTCCTACATGGCACTAAAATCACTTATAATTAATGCTAAACTAAATTGGTATGAGAGGTCATTTTTACATTAAGAAATTATTATATACTTCGGAGTATTATAAATATGTATTTTTTCATCTTACATAAATAGTAGTCTCATTAATTAAATTTATTGTGAAATCTACTATTCATATGAGTGGAAGAATATACATTTATGGTATTTCGGAAGTATCTCATAATTTTCCTTCTGCAATCAATTGTAAATCTTTCTTCCATAAATTATTATGAAATACATTCTCAAAAAAAAAGTTATTACAAAATATGAAATCTTGAATATTAAATTTTATAACCTCAATACCTCGAATTGAGAGAATAAACAAGTTTATAAAGATAATTTAATTTAATTATCCAAGCCCCTGATACCAATTAAACAAACAACTAACAAAATTACTATTATCAAATTATAATAAATTTAATTTAAGTACAAAACTACTCAGCCATGCTAAGGACCTACAGCTACAGTACTCTATTCTAGACCAAGACCCATAGTTACTTTAGTTTTTCGGATTGGAATTGTTGTATATATTTTTTGTTAAAAATATTAGGGGGGCCACGCTGAAGTTCTTCCTATTTTCTATTTTTTATTTCATTTTAGTACTGTTACCTTGGCTCCGCCTGTGGTTGTGGTTAAGGAGGAGGTGGTGGCGGTCAAGTAGTGGTTTTTTTGGAAGATTTTGGGTTTTGGTGATTTTTTGTTTTTTTTTTGGGTGTGATTTTGATTGATTTTAGGGATAATTTTTTGCAAATTTGGTTGGATTTAAGTTGTGGTCATGAAGGCCAGCAATTACGGGCGAATTTTGGTTGTTAAAATTTTTTTTGTGGGGTTTATTGGTTCAAACTAGGGATGAAAATTTTGACTTGCTCCTCCCTGCTTCACCTCACATAGGTGGTAGAGTGAGGATGGGGGGAGATTTAATGCCCCACCACAAGACAGGACGAGGATGAGTTTAGATATTTTAGCCCCGCTGTGATAATAGCTATAATTGTAAATTTTCATACCCTAAATCTCTATTATTTAAACTAACAAATCAATACTACCTGTATTTAAATGCATGGATATTAAGATTTTTCTTTTTGTTGTGATATTGTCTTGTTAAAACACTTGGATAGTATTATTCAGCTCTCGCTAAAAATTAGTTTAACTTGATGAAATTCATTTAGTTGTAATTTCAAGTATATTTATATTAATGAAATAGGTTTTATTAAAAAATATTGCAATAATTGTAGGGAAAATTAATATGATGTATAATTTTTTAAGGTTGGGTGGGGATAGGGCAACGAAGTTTTTGCGATCATATAGGGTGGCAACAAAGTTCTAGAAAAAGTGATAGTTTGCTATTTATTTCCGAAACAGTGTTTTTTTGCTAAAAATTTCCAAAAAATGTGGTATTTGGCCATTTTGGCCATCTTTTTTTGGTAAACTAACTTAGATATTATCACCAACTACAATAAGATATATTCTCATCACTCACGTCAAGGCACATTCACATATAGAGATACATATACAGATAGATACCAGTTACCATAGGAGCCACACAATCACCAACTTCAACCTCCCGTCATCAAAAAAAGGTAAGTATTTTTTTTTTTCATGTTTACTCACTTATTCCTTATAATTCTCATTTTATCACATCTTTGACCATCTTAATCTTCTGCTGAATGTAGACTCCAATGAATTCCACCTCTTCTTCCACTCACCAATGGAAGTATGATGTCTTCTTGAGCTTCAGAGGTGAAGATACCCGTTACAGTTTTACAAGCCATTTATATAAGGCTTTGTGTGACAAAGACATTTACACCTTCATGGATGATAAACTTCGAAGCGGAGAAAACATTTCAGAGGAACTTCTCAAAACCATCAAAAGGTCAATGATATCGGTTATTGTGTTCTCTGAAAATTATGCATCTTCCAAATGGTGTTTGGATGAACTTGTTTGGATTCTTGAGTGTAGGAAAAATCTTGGCCAATTAGTTTTACCAGTTTTTTATAGCATAGATCCATCAAAAGTACGTAAACAAGAGGGAAAGTTTGGGGTAGAATTGGCTAAACATGAAAAAAATTTCAAGGACAACATTCGCGAGGTGCAGATTTGGAGGGCAGCTCTAAAAGAAGTTGGCAATTTGTCTGGATTTCATTACGATAATGAGTATGTATCTCATGATTACTCTCATGCTTTCATGCGTTTTTTGTATTTTAATGGTTTTTCATAAACACTATATGAAATTGTTCTATTTTGATAATATATTTAGCTATGAAGGTAGTTGCCAGTTATGCTACAAAGGAAATTTTAATCATACCAATTAAGAGTTTCTTCCATGTATTTTTTGAGAAAAGTTTTAAGAAAAATTTCTTAATCGTTTCAATCAGGTATCATATGTGGGTTTCTAATAAGTTTGGTTCCTTACCTAAGAATAAAACTGATAAGTGGGGTTTTCATGCAACTACTTGATATAAGAATAAAATTGATTCCTATCCAAAAAGACAAACTAATAAATTTAAATATAGTTGGTTCCCAAGACTATGAATTATGTACTTACCATTTACTTTAATTAAAAATGTACTACTCACTTTTCTCATAAAGGAAAAATAATTACCACTTGTTAATTCTAACGCCCTAACCCGTCCTCCCCCTCCCCCCTTATTCATGTAGCAAAAGGGAAAAAAATGCAAAAAAAAAACTATATACCAAGAATTTTGCTTATCTTCATACCTACATTTTCCAGCTAATCCATTTCATAACATGCTTTTTATGCTATGTGATTGGCAGTTGCCTTGAATCTAAATTTATCCAGGGAATTATCAAATGGATATCAAGCAATACATTAAACCACACACGTTTATTTGTTGCTAAATACCCTATTGGAGTAGATTCTCGTGCAACAAAAATAGAAAATATTTTAAATATTGAGTCAAATGATATTTGAATGGTGGTGATCCATGGCCTTGGGGGAATAGGTAAGACTACAATTGCAAAAGCTGTATATAACAAAATTGTTGATGCTTTTGAATGAAGCTTTTTTCTAGAGAATGTTAAAGAAAGGTCTGGGTCAAATGATAGCATAATCCAACTACAAGAGATACTTCTTTCTAATATCTTAAGGGATGGAAATTTAAAGGTGGACAACATATCTAGAGGAATCAATGTGATAAAGGAAAGACTTTGCCATAAAAGAGTTTTTTTAGTTCTCGATGATGTGGATGAACAGAAGCAAATAGAAAATTTGCTTGGAAAATGTGATTGGTTAACTCTTGGAAGTAGAATCCTGATAACCACAAGAGATAAAGATGTGTCAACCACTCTCGAACAAGATCCTCTAATCTATAAGGTTGATGAAATGGACAAATATGAAGCTTGTGAACTTTTTAGTTTGTATGCCTTTCAAAAAAATGAACCCGAGGAAACTTACTTGCAACTTACAAATCAAATTATCAATTATGCGAATGGCCTTCCTCCAGCTTTAAAAATAATAGGTTCTGATTTGCGTAGAAAAAGTTTATCTCAATGGGAAAGTGCATTAGAGAAGTATAAAAAGATTCCCAACAAGGAAATTCTAAAAGTACTCAAAATGAGTTATGAAGGATTGGACCAAAGTGAAAAGGATATTTTCCTTGATATTGCATTTTTCTTCAAGGGGAAAAATAAAGATTATGTTGTAAATATATTAGAGGCATGTCATTTATTTCCAAATTCTGGTATTCCAAAACTTATTGACAAGTGTTTGATAACTATTGATTGGTGAGGCAATTTATCAATGCATAACTTGCTACAACAAATGGGAGAGGAAATTGTTCAACAAGAATCACCACAAGCACTTGGAAAACGTACTAGACTATGAGATTATGCGGATGCTTGTACTGTACTAACTGGAAATATGGTATAAGTCCTTTTTCCTTCACTTCTTTCCTTCTTTTGATCAAGTTAGAGAAGAAATGAATTGATTTCTTTAATTTTATATTAATTTTTAAGCAATACAAGCTTATCAATATATTTTTTTGT